>NKZZ01002061.1:0-15292 GCA_002370815.1 Metschnikowia hamakuensis | reverse complement strand
TTAAAAGCGTTATTGGAAGCCAATGAGACTCACGTGCCAGATTATGATCGCGTTTATATAAACGCGCAACAGTAAACTAGCGATTGTATGAGCCTCGCACTACCTTTTCTTCACCCACAAAATTATATCGTTTAACACCCCATTTTTAGAATAATTTAAGCTCGTACTTTCGTTCTTAATGCTCGTAATCCATTCTTCTTGGAATGAACACTAAATTATACTTTGTGAGTAATTGACGTATATTTTGTTGGCTGGAAACAAAAGGTGGTGGTGGATTTGAAGGGAATTTGAAGGGAATTTGAGTGAATTTGAGTGAATTTTAAGGTCATGTCCGGATTAACAATGAAAAAAGAAAAAAAAAAGGAAAATAGATAAAAGGGGTCGGCAGCTTTAACCCAGATCTCAAGAATTTAGTTTGACCGGGGGAGTCTAGAATTTGACGTCCTTTTTTAATGAAATCTACGGGTTACATGCAGTCCGTCAGACCAATGATAGACTTTTCTCCAATCTCCACCAAAAAAAAAAAAGATTTCTCCAATCTCCAAATCCAATCTCCAAATCCATTTCCAAATCCCATTTTTATCTACTTTTCCATCAGAAGTTTTGGATCAGGAGAGCTAAAAATAGTTCCTGCTACAATACGGTGCGGCCTTTGTTTTCTTGATTTCGCAGTGTCCATTGAAATGCACGGGTATTCTGACATTTTACGCCAATGCCAAGAAATGGCCACATTCTTTAAAATTAGTTTCACTTTAAAACTTAATGTGGGATTGACAGTTATTTATGTTTTTGGTGGTCGTGCGAGATACAGAAATGGTGGTGCGCGACCCACGGGAAGGGCACAAAAGACGTAATGGGTGAGATTACCCGAGTATCGGAACATCGGAATATCAAATGTCCGAATGTGCCAGTCTAAGAATGTCCGAGTTCCAAATGTCCGAGTTCCGAAGGTCCGAATATCAAAATGTCCGAGTTCAAAATGTCCGAGTTCCAAATGTCCGAGTTCCGAAGGTCCGAGTTCCAAATGTCCGAATATCAAAATGTCCGAGTTCCAAATGTCCGAGTTCCAAATGTCCGAGTTCCGAAGGTCCGAATATCAAAATGTCCGAGTTCAAAATGTCCAAATACCAAAATGTCCGAGTTCCAAATGTCCGAGTTCCAAATGTCCGAGTTCGGAAGGTCCGAGTTCAAAATGTCCGAGTTCCAAATGTCCGAGTTCCAAATGTCCGAGTTCAAAATGTCCGAGTTCCAAATGTCCGAGTTCAAAATGTCCGAGTTCAAAATGTCCGAGTTCCAAATGTCCGAGTTCCAAATGTCCAAATACCATAATGTCCATATCATGGTTTTTCTATTAGGATGCACAGTCTAGACGCATTTACTAAAGTCGCTTAATTTTGCTTTAAGTGGACCCGAGGCTTGGCATTTTGGGCTTGTAACAATGGCCCGGAAAGCTTTGTAGGCTGAGTTGGTAGAAAACTCCACTGGGGTGCAGTACCGTGACCATAACGTGAGCCAGGTAATTGTTCATGTTTCGTGGATGCGCATGAGGAAGGCGCACTATGTGCAGGCCTGTGGCCCCATGTGCATGAACCCCGCGCACTATGTGCAGCGCACGGCGCAGGATGTGCCCTAAGTGCATGCCCCGCATATGAAGTGTGTTCCTTGCGCATCGCGAACAGGCCTCCACGCCAGCCCACGCCAGCCCACTTAGCCTCTTCCTCCCAGAACATGAACACTATATAAGGGCCCAGATGCCGCGGAATTTTAGTCTCATCACCAAATGATTTCCAAAAATCCATTCTCGTCGCTTTATCCACTGCGCTCTTTGTTTCGTCGTCAGCCGCCCGTCCTTCAGACCAAATCGGTCTGTCTAGTCAAATCAGTCTGTCTAGTCAAATCGGTCTGTCTAGTCAAATCGCTCTGATTGATAAGCGGGCGGACGACCTCCACATCATCATCAAGTACAAAGACGAAGGAGAAAAGCCTCTTGCAAACAACCATTGGTTCGACGGCCTTTATTGCGAACACTATAAAGGTGAAATTTACGCCGTGCCTCACGAGTGACTTTACGGGAATTTGTGTGACGGGTCTTCGAGGAAGGCATTAAGGGACGACAAATCATGTTTGACCAAAAACAAAAAAGACGAAAAACCCGTGTTTGATAGAAGTGTGCTTGACTCCGGCTCCGCCTGTGACGCCCAGGCCCTTTGTAACGCGGGGAAATCACTCAAGAAGCAAACGCTCACGCACCAGGAGTTTGAAAAGCCCCAGTATGATGATAAGCCCCTGTGCAAACATATTTACAGTTTGCTTGATACGTTTCCTAAAGAGTGTGTTTTCACCCAGGCGATCCGGTGGGGCGGCAGAGGAGGAAGTACTATCTACAACGACGTGTACCACGACTTGAAGGACCAGCTGTGCGATAAGCCTGACGAAGCCATGGCTAACATGGACAAAGACTGCGTGAAAAATTACGTTGACCACTATGATAAAGAAGATCCTGTCCCCAGCTTAGAAGAGCAGGGATTTGCCGGAGACAGTTTGTGCGTGTCGTTGGGTGACATAATCAAAGGGCATCCTCAATGTGTGTTTGAATTTGTCAACAGATTGGACCGTCAAACGACACCTTACTCGGATGTTTACCGGAACGACAATTTCGATTGCGTACCCCTCTATTTCAAGGTTCTCCGGAATTTCCCCGAAACCTGTGCACGTGACCTTGTTGCATTCTACCACTCGAAAAACCCGGCTAAGCCTGAAGGAAACTAAATTCCTCGCCACGAACTGCCGTTTCAAGACTTTTTGATGGCTCCAGCTGCTGGTTTCTGAACCGCTGGTCCCTTTTTTTTTAGGACAGACCTCAATCTTTATATGCCTGCATATCAACGACGTAACGAAAGAACAAGCGGTTTTTCGGTTGAATTTCCTGCTTCATTAAGCGCCAACGTATTAGACATAAGAACTGGCTGAATGAATTGATTTTAGGCAATTGGGGCTGGAATTTGGTACCAGAATAGGTACATGCCTGCACATAGAGACCCGTCAATCCTGGAAGCTATAATGAATATAGCTAATGTAAACTTTTTTTTGGAGTCAAAATTGAGCTACCCAGTTTGAGATAAGTATATTTCTTGAATTTTCTGGTCCAATGTCTGTCCAATGTCTGTCCACTTCCTGTCCAATGTCTGTCCATTTTCTGTCCAATTTCTGTCCAATTTCTGTCTACTCTCCTGGTCGCCCCTGCCTTTTGGCTTCCACCATTTGTATTATCACCATCCCTGTACCCTTTCTATAGTCCATTTCGTCCTGGACACCAGCAAGAAGCGAACAATAAAAATATGCATTCTTGCGTTACCAAAGAACCCGAACTAAAGGCGTGGAAAACACGCTTAACTCCACATTAAGCTCATTTCCTGTGCAGAAGAACTCTAGTCCTGTAGCCAAAGGGAAGTTGGAGGAGGATGACTCGCTTAAGCTGGAGCTCGAGTCAAAGCTTGATGCCTCTCTTGGGTTGTTGCAGAAGTTCATGAAGGAGGACACGAGTCGGGTTGGTTGAGAGCAAGGTAGATATTGAATCCATGCAAAGGTTTGCTGGCGGTAACTGTGGTTCCTTGATATTTTGATGAGGATTTCAAAGATAAGGTTAGTATATTTATACCGATGACAGCAGTTATAGCTATAACGATATTAGAATTTGCACTTGTAGCAACCCTTGACTGACAATGATTTTGGTTGTCCCAACAGCGCTAAGAAAGATATATTTTGGACTCTCTGGTCGAGAGCAAGTAATTGGAAACAGAATCAAAGGAATACATAAATCTGATAGGCTTGGAGGAAATACCATCAAAATGATCTTGTGAAGAGAAGGAGAGCCTCTGATACCAAAAGGACTCGGCCAGATGGAATTCAATGATGCAGTAAGCTGGCATGCCGTTTCCAATGATCCAATAATGGCAATTCCGTTTCCAATGATTCAATAATGGGAATTCCGTTTCCAATGACTCAATAATGGGAATGCCCTGACTTGACCCATCGCTAGGCCCTGCTGGAGAAGAAGTCCAAGTTTGGGTTTGTCAAGAGCACCAGGAACAGTCCCGAGCACCAGAAGCACCATGAAGTTCAATTCCGTGCCATGAGAGTCAGAAGCAAAAAATGAGACAAAAAAATGGGTGGTTTTAGAATAGTGCGAACGAGCTCCTTTTATATTCGCATGGCTGCAAAAGATGAAACCCCCCTACCAGCCGCATGCAGGAGCTGCGAAAATATAAAAGGACCGCTCCTCCCCCCTTAAAAATCTCCATCACCAGAAAATCGCAGGGCAACAAAACTCGATGGAATCTTCAGTTTTGGGAGAGTGAAGACTGTGGCCTATAAAAGCACCCGGGTGTTATATACAGGTGCCGTGACATTGTACCCATACGAAGCAGCTGATAACAGGTTTCTATTCTGTAACCGATTGGGGAGGTCTTGGCTTGATCTTGATAACGATATAGCCCACGGGGTTATGAAGCCAAAGCCTAAGGAGCCAGAACAAACGAGCCAAAGCATGATCTCTAGCCTGTGGAAGCACGGCCTGAGGAGACAGAGACTGACCTCGACTCCGAGAAGCCAGGGCCTATGGAGCCAAAGCGAAATCCCGTCTCTGGGAATGCCGAGTCAAACAAACAAAAGCCAAACAAACAAAAGCCAAACAAACAAAAGCCAAACAAACAAAAGCCAAACAAACAAAAGACAAACGGGTCAAATCCATAGGAGCCAGAGCGTGAAGCGACAGAGCGTGAGGGCCAAAGACTAGTCCCGAGTCTAATGACTCAGAGAATAGCACCGAGGCAGAGAAGCCAAAGCCAATGGGGCCAGAGCGTGTCCCCGACCTTTAGGTGTCAAATAGTGACCCCCAGCCTAAGCCCAGGTCTAAGGAGCCAGAGAATGAGGAGCCAGGGACTCACCCCGACTCTGAGGAGTCAGAGAATAAGGGCCGAAAGCCTAAGGGGACTAAGCCTGAGGAATCAAAGCCTTAGGAGACTGCGCCTGAAGAGACTGATCATAAGGTGCCGGAACACAGGGACCCAGAGCCTAACACAGCCTAAGCAGCCAGAAGACAAGTCTAAGGGGCCAGAGGCTGAAGAGCTAGAGCCTAAAGAGCCAGAGCTGGAGTCTAAGGAGCCAAAGCCTTAGGGGCCAAAGCGTGATCCTGAGCCTAAAGAGGCATGGCCTCAGGGGCAAGAGACAATACCCGAGTCTTATGACCCAGCCGAAAAGGAGCCAGAGAAAGATCACAAGCATTCAGCTCCCGAGTCTGAGGAGGCACTGTCTGAGGAGGCACTGTCTGAGGAGCAAAGTCTAAGGATCCCAAGTCGAAGGTCTCCAAATCAACAATCAACGATTCAGATGAGAAGGTGACCCTAAACCCAAATTTCTCGGGACCAGGTACCAATAAAAACATCCCAGCAGCATTGGAAACTTCTAAAGATGAAAAAGAAAAAGAAAAGATGGATGATTGCGTACCCTGCATCAAGAAAGACCATCCCCCAGCTTCGGTTTGCAAAGACCCAGAGTGCCATGCTGCGGCTGGTTTCCAGAAAATGGTGTTTAAAACGCTGTTGAAAACCTACACCGGCTATACCACTTCTTGTGCTCAGCCAACCACCGTGACCATCACTGTGTGTGAGCAAGAGTGTGTGCCAACGATCATAACTGTTCGTTCTGCAACTGTTTTGACGTTCACTGGAGTCTGTAACGTTCCTGAAACCACCAAAGCTAAGGAGAACAATAGTGGAAAGGAGAATGAGAGTGAGAACGAAATCAATGGAAAGGGGACTCAATACAGTGGAAAAGGGAGTGAAATCAGCGGAAAGGAAATTGGGAGTGGAAAGGAGGTGAATGGAGGTATTGGCAGAGGACCAAAACCACAAGTCAAGGAGGAGGAGCCCAAGCCAAGGCAGAAAGAAGCCCAGAAACAAGAGGTCCAAATTATGGAGTCAAGGGGAAACCAGCCCATTTCAAAGCCACGAATCGCTTCAAATCTTAGTCAAACAGCTCCAACATCTGGTCAAACAGCTCCAACATCTGGTCAAACAATCTCCAAGCCTAGTCTGGCCTCTTCAAATCCAAGGCAAACTCCGTCCAAGGCCAGGGCCGAGAAATCGAAAAATACAGGCAAAATAGAAACGGTGAGCCAAACTCAATCGGCCAGCAATGCCGGACCCAAACTAAACGTTTCGCCATTGATCAATGCCGGTTCCAAGAATGCCATTGGTTCATTGATTGTGGGATTTATCGCATTGTCGTTTTAATCACCAAGGTTTCAAGTGATTTCCGACAGAGTTATTGTTCAACCAAATCCAATTTAGGTCCAATTCAGGTCAAAAGCTTCAACCGTGGATGGGATGGAGAAATACTTTATTATTGCACATGTGGAGATACCAGGGTTTCCAAAATTTCCAGGGTTTCCAGAGTAAGAGATCTCTATTCAGCAAAGAATAAGGTTTTCTCTATTTAAGGACTACATCAGCTGACCGGAGACACGAGACAAGGGACAAAAGAGGGACAAAAGAGGGACAAAGAGGGACAAAAGAGAGACAAGAGGCAGACGTGGTTTCTGACTGATGGTAGTTTCAAAAGACTCCAAAATACGACCATCTTTGAACATACCCTTTCTATTATCCAAACTCCAGTACACTTCTATATTTAGAAGTCGGTGGGTAATAGGTACACTAGTGGAAGCCAGAACCAGTCCGTTTCTAATAGAACAATGCGCCTTTCTAGAAGAAACCGGTACATCGGCCCTGATTCAAATATCGGTCCCGAGGTCCACCATAAAATCATTTCAAATGATCAACCCATCATGATTGCAAAGAATGCATAAAGAAGTTTCCAGATCACTTGATATGCTATTGTCCAACGCATCTCAAAATAGACGGCCAGGTTAGTGTTGGAGCATCCTGATTGGTCAACATTTCCAGCAATCATTGCCATGCTTTCTCATGCACGTCTATCACACACCATGATCCCATATTCATTAAGACCAGCTCGCCCCTCTGGTTGCCTCTTTTCATCACCTTCTCCATCCACCTTGTGACGTTTGGGTATGCAAGTCCTCCCAAAAATGGAATGTCTCGTGATCATAGATCCAAAACGTGAATAAAGATTGGTTGGGAGGCCTCTCTCCGATTGGGGCCCTCATTACCCAATCAGTCGTTTCTTCCAGGAAAACCAAAGCCTGGAAAGAATGGAACAAAGATAAGTCTGTCATTTTGCACATCATCCAGCCGATGTCTGATTAGTCTGGGTGGAGTCATCGCCGGTGTAGGCGCAGTATCTTGTTCTTGGTTTGAACTGAATTGGGAACCTGAGGTCGACTGAGTTAATGGCGTCGATTGGGTTTCACTTTGACCACCGACGGTTTCAACGTCGTCGTTTCAATGATCGAAATCTGAGTCGTCACTGTCGCTTTCGGTTTCGGTTTCGAGGTCCAGCATACCATCCTCTGGTGTGACTCTTTGAACCGGGAAAGCAATGGTGGGGGCAAGTCGAGGTTTTGCAGACTTCGGAGGCTCGTCCTTCGACTCCTTGTCTGTTTCGGTTCCAGCCAAACTGTCAACAGACGCGGAGCGGACTTCATTAACTGGTGGAGTTACCTTGTCCTCCCGTTCCTTCTGGAACGCTGCGATGAAATCGCGGACGGCCTTCCTGTCCTCGGGGGCCTGTTCTTGGGCCACGCGGAAGTTTTCCTTCATCTTGAGTATGTCGTCGCAGATTGCGGTGATAAAGCTATAGGGTATTAGGAGGGATTAGTGTAAACTCATTTTTTTATTATTTATGAAAGTTTTTCTGACCCCCAAAAAATATAAAAAAACCTGTAAAAACAAGTTATTTTTTATATTTTTATTAAATAATTTTTAAAAAACAACAACTCAAAACATAGGTAATTAAAACGCATTATTCAGCACAAAATCATTAAAAAACCTCACTCTACAGTTTATTTTTTTCAAAAGTTAAATAAGGTTAGTATTATGTGAATATTGAACATAAATAAAAATGAGTATCATTATTTTGTTGCTATTTACGTTCTTTAACTATTGTTAAAGTCTGGTAATAGTATTTGTAGTGCTGGCACTTCACAAGTTCCTTTAAATGTTTTCTTTGGCTATAATAGCAGAGTTAAAACTGAACAGGTTAAAATGATACTTTGAAAGTTCTTTCTAATCTTGGTAATTGGTTAATTGATTTTAATACCCGCTCTTCTTTTAGTTATAAATCTACCAAGATTAATGGTTATATGTGGGTTGGCAGTATGATTAAAAATTCCGATTTTGCCAAAAGCAATGCCTTTAGTGTTTTGAGAAAATCTGGTCTAAGGTACGACGTGGGGTTGGCCACGTGCACCGTGATTTTATAGCTTTCGTTTTCTGTTTGGATGGAAATCCCATCATCGATTTCGTGGGTACTGGCCAGATCGATGCAGTATACAGGAACAGAGCCGAAATCGGTCCGGAAATCACCAACGGGATCTTTAGCATAAAACTCCTTACGTATTCCGGTAGAAACACCATTGGGTAATTTGTTTCCTTTTAAGTCGCCGTTACTGGAATCTCCAGGTTCTGTTTTTGGTTGAGTTTCGGAGGTTTCGAAGGTTTCGGGTATAATTTCCCGATTAGGAAATAATTTCCCGAAAACCGAGTCTCCCCTGGAAAACTCCCTATCAACGTACTGAAAGTACTTGGCGAAAAAATCAGAATCAGGAGAAGTACCTGTTCCAGGTAACCCCAACGCCTCGTTCCAGTATGCAGGATTGGTAACGGCATTTCTGAAACTCTATATATCGAATATATTTTTGACGACCCCATGAAAGATTTTGGTGTTATACTAACTACTAAAAGTAATGGGCTTTCTTATGCACAAAAAGAAATTCGATTATGGAGCGAAGGAAAAGCTTACAATACTTCTCATGGATCTAAGGTTTATAAAGCTAAAGTAGTCTGTTATCTTTCTTATTCTAATGATTCAGAAGCCGGCAATTGCGATTATGTCTTAGTTAAAAGTGGAGAAAATAGCAAGTCTTTACAAGGATATCTTTAGGGTGTACTGGTTTATCAACCTGTTTGCAAAAGTGTTGGCAATTTACCTGACTTCAGACCATTTAAAATTCCGATGGTAGTTGCTACAAGTACAAAATAAAGAAAGGTGATTCTTGCTCATCTATTGCTACCAAGTTTTATCCTTTGACAACAGAGGACATTGAAAAATATAACTATGACAGAAATAGTTGGTTAGATTGTAATTCTTTACAATCTGATTATTATTTGTGTGTTAGTCCTGGTTTTGCTTAATCACCAAAAATTATCTATTTATTTATTTTTATACTTTTAGGTTTATCGTACAGTTACGAACATGTACACCTACACGCGAGAGATATTTCCCAAGCCTTCTAAAAATTCAGACGGGTATTGTGCACCCTATACGTTTATAAAGGGCGTATAAAGGGCGATTGCGGTGACAGGGTCTGTTGGATGTCACTGGTATGTTGGGGTCGGACTTGGAGTTGAGAGGATTGGCTGGAGCCAATGGACGTCCTGGCATTCAACGTGGTGACGAGACCTGCCTTGGCGATGCAAAAGGTCTGCTGTTCCATCACTTCATGCAAGACTGACCGTGTGTTAACGGTCATCTTGTCGAACTCATCAACACAAACACACCAGCATCGGAAGGAACCAATGCTCCTGATTCCAACACCAACTGTTTGGTGTCCACATCACGTGTAATGTATGCGGTCAAACCCACTGCAGAGAATCCTTTTCCCGATTTTTATACTCCACGAGGATCGATCTTGTGCACGTACTGCAAGATCTGCGACTTGGAGGTGACATCTCCTCTGTAGCGTCCACTCTCCTCTGCAGCGACCACACCCCCTGTAGCGTCCACTCTCCTCTGCAGCGACCACACCCCCTGTAGCGTCCACTCTCCTCTGTAGCGACCACCTTTCTTGAACTGTTTATTGGTGCCTCCAAACAAGGGCAAGAGAATTCCCTTCTTGACATCATCCTAGGCGTAAATAGTAGGCATCTCGTAAATAGAAGGCATCTCGTAAATAAAAGGAGCCAAAGACCGGGCCAACCCCTCGTACACGTCGTCTCCCTGGAAGAGAGACTCCTGTACCTTGGTAATGGTTTCGGCTAAAACCTTTCTTGTCTCCTCCACTTCCTCACTTTCGGTGCTCCACTTTCTCCCTTTCGGTGCTCCACTTCCTCACTTTCGGTATCCTGCTGCTGGAGCGTAGTAGTATCTGCTCCCAAACGTTTGGCATCAATTTTCATGATGTGCTCCAGTCCAAGTACGTCTTGTACAAATTCTGCATCACTATTCTGTATCACTATTCTGTATCACTATTCTGGCGACTAATCTCTTCTTCGTCCTTGTGTCCAAGGGATCAGGTCCTGGCTCTTGGCTGTCAATAAACTTCTGATGACAAATGTATGGCGTAAGCCACATTGAAAGCCATCTACTGTGGACTTTACCAATGGATTCTTCCATGAGGTTTCCCATAAATTTCCATAAATCAGTACAAAAATCAGTACATTCTTCCGACACTGTTCTGTAGTATTCGGAAATCACATCATATTGGCGGAGATATCCACATGACACGAGAACTTCTGGAAGTGTATGCGTATTCCGAAGAGACCCAAAGATCTTTTTGTCATGGTGGACGCTGCATAAAGTACTGCAGGCGCAACTTAGCGTGGATATCGCGATTCTCAACATAAGCATCTCCACTTACACTACCAACCAATTGGTAGCCGCAGCCTAAGCTTCGCATTCCTTACTATATAGCATATTCGCTGAATTTGGGTACGTGAGAGCAAAGGACGATTTAGCTGGTGTGATTACGAAACGATTAAAGACCAACACCACAGACTTTTATGTAGACTTTTATGTAGACATCTATGTAGACATAGACATAATATAGACATATATACAGACATAGATATAGAAATAGATATAGACATAGACATAGTATTGTACCATAAGAGTATTTACGACCAAAATTCATAATCCACTATATGCTAATACAGTTTACTATGATTTGATCTAATGGTTGATATGAATCTATAAGTAATTGAATATTCAAGATTCGGTATCTTGTGTAGTATTCGGTATCTTGTGTAGTACTCGGTATCTTGTGTAGTACTCTGTGGTACCTTTTTGTAGGGTGGACTGATAAGCCGCGCAGTGCACGTGACGTGACTTTGAGAGCTTCTTAGGTCGCGTCCTCTTTTTTTCAATTCAGTGTGTCCTGCACACAAGCCCATTTTTCCAATTCACACCCCCAATTCACACCCAAATTTAGTCAAAAAAAAAGGACTAGAAAACAGAAAAACAGGTCCCAAAAACAGAAGCATACACTCCTTTTATCAACGATGAACTAAGGGGGTACTGCATTTAAACACCCCAATGTCTCGGGTTCATTGCTTTGGTCCTGCACACACGCCCTTACACCCTCACCTTCTCTCCACGCTCCTCCACTCAACCTTCCCGATAGACAACGTTAACGTGTGGACTCTGCTACCTCGAGTGTCTGCAGGAATACACCTCCCCCCCCTCCTCCACTAATCCCCGCCCCCGTTGCCATTTCCCCAAAAATACTTTTCCTGTGGTTTCCCATTGGTCAGTCTATTTTTAGATTTCTTCCCTGATCATCACTTCTTTTGACAAGACAATAGGAGATTTATCTGGATACCGACTATAGTCGAATATATTGGAATTGCGCCTATTGATTGATTATCTGATTTTTAGAAGTTTAGTCAAGTCATTTTTAGACTAGTCAGAAGTTCATTTTGTCTAATAGTCCAACCATCGAACTGTCCAACCATCGAACTGTCCAACCATCGAACTGTCCAACCATCGAACTGTCTAATTGTCTACTGCTAACTGTCTCCTGCTAACTGCAAATTGTCTAATTGTCTAATTGTCTAATTGTCTAATTGTCTAATTGTCTAATTGTCTACTGCTAATTCACCGGAGTCCAAGACTGTCTAGACCAATATCAACCCATTAGAATCTCGTGAACAGTTATAAAGAAATTTTTGAATTTGCCAGTGTCCAATTCTCCTAGTCTGATCCGTCTTCTGTCTGATCTGTCTTCTGTCTGATCTGTCTTCTGTCTGATCCGTCTTCTGTCTCATCTGTCTTCTGTCTGATCTGTCTTCTGTGATGAGTTTTGAAGAGATCGAGGACCAGACCGGCGTCCGTGTCACGTGGAACAGGGTCCCCAAGCTGAAACTCCAGCACCAAAGGAACATCGCCCCCCTCGCCGCCTTCCTTACTCCTCTTAACAACAAGAGCCCGGTGCAGGTCTTGGACGAGTCCCACATGGCTCGGTGTCGCCAGTGCCAAGCGTTCTTGAACCCCTACGTGTCGGTGAACCAGCAAACTGGTGATACTTGGTACTGTCCATTCTGTACGTTTGGCAACCGGCTCCCGGCCGAAGGGTCTTACCCAGCAGCCCTTGCTCCTGAATGTGCGGCGGTGGAGTATATTACAAGGCGCCAGGCGGCGTTGCCGCCCATTTTCTTTTTCGTGGTGGACACGTGTTTTGAAAATGAAGATGTTACCGATGCGTTTGAGTCTTTGAAAGAGACTCTTGCTTTGGCGGTGTCGCTTCTTCCGTCGGGAAGTTTGGTGGGGTTTATTTCCTTTGGGAAGCACGTGCAATTGCATGAAGTTGCCCTGACCAACCGGGCTTATACTTTCAATGGAGAAAAAGAGTATACTTTGGAGGATGTGCAGAAAATGCTTCGCCTTAATAGCAGTGGTGATGCCATGGGGTCACTGAGCTCGGGGCGTCGGTTCCTCCAGACTATCGATGTCGTGGAGTACAATTTGTCTTCCATCATCGAAAGTTTGGTCAACATTACCTTTCCACATCCGGAGGGAAAGACCCGTGTGGCTCGTGCTTCGGGGTGTGCTATAAATATCGCTGCTTTGACGCTCCAAGCGCTTTTGGGCAAAATCGGCGCTTCTGGAGGCCACATTCTTGCGTTTATTGGTGGAGCAACCACGTTTGGTCCCGGCAAAATCGTCAATTTGCCTCTTCGGGAACCAATCCGGTCTCACCACGATATCGAAAAGGCCAAGGCCACGACTTTGGCCAATCTTGCTCAAATCCCCAATTTACCCAATGGAGTGGCCAAAGCCGACTTGGCGCTCTTCAAAAAAGCCCGGCCGTTCTATCAAAAAGTGGCCCGTGTCTTGGTGACGATTGGAATCTCGTGCAGTTTCTTCGTGGGATCTTATGACCAAATGGGACTCTATGAAATGGAGGATGTGTGCAGCAATACGGGAGGCACGGTGGTGATGTGTGACTCTTTCAGTACGCTGATGTTACGGCAAAGTGTGGGCAAGTTTTTCTCGAAACATTCGGCGGACCAGGACCATTTGGATATGGGTTTCAATGCTACGTTGGAGTGCAGGACCACAACGGATTTACAGGTACAAGGACTCATTGGAAATGCGGCTGGGCTTCCTCCTCGGAAGGATAAATTCGTGGAGGCGCTGATTTCGCCGATCCACGTGGGGGAAGGAGGCACCAATGCATGGAAGCTTCTGAGCATCAACCCGCAGCTGACGTACGCCATTTACTTGGACAAACTCGACTCTCCAAGCACGGAAAAACCGGCGTTTTTGCAGGTCACGTGCCACTACCAACACCCCGACAACTCGTTACGCGTTCGCGTCACCACGGTCCCTCTTGCGGTGATTGCAGATAGCGATGGAGTCTCGTTAGAGCAAGGATTTGACCAGGAAGCAGCCACCGTGGCCATTGCCCGAAGTGCCTTGGCTCAAGTGGTGGGCCGGGCCAGCCTATATGCCGGCACGCAGAAGTCCACATACGACCAGCTGCATCTTGCCAAGCATCTCGACAAGCTCCTTGTGGATTTCTGTGTTCGGTTTGCCCAATACCGCAAGGGCGATATGCAGTCGTTCCGGCTCTCCAACTGCTATGCCATGCTCCCGCAGTTCATGTACCATTTGCGGCGGTCGCCGTTTATTTGTGTGTTCAACAATTCGCCGGACGAAACCAGCTTTATTCGCCACAGTCTCATGCACGAGGACGTGACCAATGCATTGATCATGATCCAGCCATCGTTGCTTTCGTACGACGTGGAGCATTTCGACCCGGAGCAGCCGGACCCGGAACCCGTGCTTTTGGACCTGATGTCGCTTGGAGCATCCAAGATCTTGCTCCTCGATACGTTTTTCCAGATCTTGATTTTCCACGGGAAAACCGTGGCTCTGTGGAGAGATGCTGGGTACGCGGACCAGGAAGGGTATGAGCACTTTAAGGCGTTTTTAGAGGCTCCAAAGAGGGAAGCCATGGAGATTTTGCTTGACCGGTTCCCGTTGCCTCGGTTCATTGACTGTGACGAGGGTGGCTCTCAGGCCCGTTTTTTGATGGCCAAGGTCAATCCGTCCACAACTTACCTGAGCTCCCCGGACCAGGTTTTTGCTGCTCCAAACCTGCTGGACGTGAAAACTGACGACAAAAGCTTACAGCTGTTCATGGAGAGTATCCAGCGCATCATCGTGGCCAAGAAGTAGCCTCCTGTACATACTGACCCCAGACTCTCCAGCTCCAGCTCCAGCTCCAGCTCCAGCTCCAGCTCCAGCTCCAGCTCCAGCACTAGGTCCAGCTCCAGCTCCAGCTCCAGCTCCAGCTCCAGCTCCAGCTCAAGCTCCAGCTCAAGCTCCACCCCACACCACTAATACACAATTATCTAGAGTAGTTAAGAAAATAGTCTTCCATTCCAGTGGGAGTTACCAGAGTAATAGACCACTCTCTCGAAACTATTCAACCCTATACTCCACTCCACTCTCTACTCTACTCTCAAAGTCTATACCTTATTTTCCATAACCTACCCTACCCTCTATCCACTCTGCACTATTCTAGTCTCTACCCTAGTCACGCATTGAGAGTGGATTGCAAAGCAGTGGGTTTCGACTTGGCCAATTTAGATGATGGTGATGATGATGGAGCCAACTTGAAGGAATTGAAAACGTGGGGAACATTCAAATTGGTGACAAGACTTTGGAGATCAAGACAAGTTCGGAAACTTCCGGAGAAAGAATGTGGTATGACATCAGGACGTGTGCATGTGGATTTATCTGGTAAGTTTTGGTGCGCGTGGAGATGCGACACCGCACCCTCCAACTGCGACACTTCTGTTGCGCTGTTTCATAAACAGCTTCGTGTTTTGGAATGACTACCTCATTGATCTCCAATACCTCTCTTAAGTGA
>NKZZ01002055.1:0-29491 GCA_002370815.1 Metschnikowia hamakuensis | reverse complement strand
CCGCCATTCGCCTCAAGCACCTTGAGTCGGGCCTGCACCATTTACACCTTGAGTCGCCCCATGATACCAATAATGTGTTTTCGGTGGCTCTAAAAACAAATCCCCCGGACCATTCGGGCGTGCCCCATATCTTGGAGCATATGTCGCTCTGTGGGTCCAAGAAGTACCCGGTCCGGGACCCGTTTTTCAAGATGCTTAACCGGTCGTTGAGCAACTTCATGAACGCCATGACCGGTCACGATTATACTTATTACCCGTTTGCCACCACCAATAAGCAGGATTTCCAGAACCTCATGCAGGTGTACCTTTCGTCGGTGTTCGAGCCGCTTTTGACCAAGGACGATTTTTCCCAGGAGGGCTGGAGATTGGAAAATGCCGATTTGGCTGACCCAAAGAGCCCTTTGCTGTATAAAGGTGTGGTGTATAACGAGATGAAGGGCCAGTACTCCAATACCAATTACCTCTTTTGGATCAAGTTCCAGGAGGCCATTTACCCTTCGTTAAACAACTCGGGCGGAGACCCTGCTGCGATCACCAACTTGAAATATACTGATTTGGTGGCCTACCATGCTCAGAATTACTCTCCGGCCAATGCCAAGACTTTCACCTATGGCTCGTTCCCGTTGGAGGACCACCTTAAGCTTTTGAACGAGCAGATTTCGGGAATGAAGGCGCCTACACCTCGAAACGAGACCAAAATGCCCATTTTCGCCCACAAAGAGGGCCAATTTTTCGATGTACAGGTGTCGGGGCCAGTGGACACTATGGTGTCCAACCCTGCTGAGGAGCAATACAAGTCATCGCTCACGTGGTACTTGGGAGACCCGCTTGCCGAGGATAAGCAGTACGAGCTCTTCAAGTGGAAGGCTTTGAACTCGCTTCTTTTCGATGGCCACAATGCTCCTCTCTATCAGGAATTGATCGAAACTGGTTATGCCGAGGATTTCTCCGCCAATAGTGGCTTGGATGCAACCACACATTTGCTCTCGTTCACCATCGGCCTTGATAAGTTATCCCTTGAAAAAGTCAATGAGTTGGCTGACAAATTCAGTGAGATTTTGCGCCAAAAGGTGATGCCCGAATTGGCCAAAAGAGAAATCAGTGTTTTCCACGACCGCATCTTGGCCATCTATCACCAGATGGAGCTTGGATTCAAGAAACACAAGCCGGATCTTGGCTTGGGCTTGTTGAACTCCATTGTGCCCACATGGGTCAATGGCCAGGACCCAGTGACCACGCTTCAGGTGCAGAACGTGTTGACCCAGTTCAAGCGGGAATATCTGGAGAGAGGGCTCGGAATGTTTGAAGATATGCTCGAGAGTACGCTTCTAAACCCCGAGACAAAGGTGCTCAAGTTCACCATGGTGCCCGAACTGGACTATAATGACAAGTTGGCCTCGGACGAAAAGATAAGTTTGGACAAAAGAGTCCTGGGCTTAAGTGCAGACACCAAGCAAGACATCTACGAGGCAGGCCAAAAGCTCTTGGAGTCCCAGCAGAAGGAAGAGGATTTATCGGTGTTGCCCACGGTGACCATGGACGATATTCCCAGAAAAGGCAACTTCTACGAGCTTAGATTTTCCCGAGTTGCAGGAAGCGGTGGAAAGATCCAGAAAAGAGTGGTCCCCACCAACGACTTGGTGTATGTCACCGCCACCAAGAACTTGGGATTCTTGCCCCAGAATCTTTACAAGTACATGCCATTGTTCAGCACTTGCTTGACCAATTTGGCCGGTACAGAGAACGTACCAATCACCAGCCTCGAAAACAAGATCCAGAACCAGACGGGAGGAATCTCGTTTTCCACCAGTGTCAAGAGCGACCCACGTGACATCCGCAAGACCCACACCAAGTTTGTGGTTTCAGGCATGGCCTTGAGCCAAAACGCCCTGCATATCTATGATCTCTGGTACGATATTCTTGTGCACACCAAATTTTCGGCGCAGGATGCAACCGTGGTGGAGAAACTCCATACTTTGGTCAAGAACTTGGCTCAAAACCAGACCAATGCCGTGGCCGACCGTGGCCATTCCTATGCAAACTCCTATGGAAGCCTGCAGCTTACACCCACCAAGTACATCAACAATGCCATGGGAGGAATTGGACAGGTGCAGTTGATTATGGAGATCAACAAGAAGCTAGAGGAAAAGGGAAGAGAGTACCTCACGCAGGAGCTCTTGCCCATTTTGCAGGAAATACAAAGCCATATCTTGGGAGGCTATTCCGAGGGCCACACTAAGGGCTTTGACTACTGCATTGTGGGAGAAGCTTCGAATATTGCGGAGAACGAAGGATTGATCGGGACTTTTGACACCAAAATGGTATCAAGTGAAGAAGCTCGCAAGAGCAAGCTCCAGGCTTTTGTGGATTCCTTCCAGGCACAAAAATTGACCAAAACAGTCTTGGATTTACCCTTCCAGGTAGGATATGCATCCTTGGCCCAAACCGGAGCTCCTTATGCAAGCAAAGATGGAGCAGCCCTCCAGGTTCTTTCCCAATTGATGACTTTTAGACATTTGCACTCGGTGATCCGTGAATCTAACGGAGCTTATGGAGGAGGCCTTAACTACGATGGGCTTAGTGGAACGTTGAACTATTATTCGTACAGAGACCCCAATGCAGTGAAGTCAGCACAGGCTTTTGCAGAGAGTTGGAAAGCAGGACAGGAGAAGCTCATGGCCGGCAAATGGGACGAAAAGGCTTTGCAGGAGGCCAAGATCGCCATTTTCCAAAGCGTGGATGCACCCAGCCAGATCTCCAGCCAGGGTCTTGGCAACTTCTTGGAGGGTATCAGCGATGAAATGAAGCAGGAGAGAAGAGAGCGGTTTTTGGACGTGTCTCTCGCGGACTTACAACAAGTCAACGAGAAGTACTTGGAGAATGCAGAGAACAGGGCTTTCACGATCATTGGCGAAGCCAAGACTCTAGACCTAGACGACTCGTGGGCCACCAAGTCTCTTATGTAACCCCAGTCCCATGTAAATAGTACCCACAGTCACATTTAAATAGTACATTACCACAGTAAATACCCAGTAAATACTACTAAAGTCACGAGTCTTGCTGCAGTGAATACTAAACAGAATCAATGTCAAAGAAGACCGACAATTTTACAAGTCAACCTCGTTTATTTAACCCGTTCAGAAAGTACCCGTTCAGAAAGTAGTATCGACTGGCCAATCAGAGCTTGCGTTTGATCCAACAATCACTGAAGACCATAAAAGTCACAATGAATCTTACCCGGTATATTCGTATCCTTTATTCCGTTCTATATACACTGAAAACTTCGCCACAAGGGCCACTAACAATAATTTCTGCCGAAGTCCTTATCCACCAACAATGACATCTGCCGTAGTCCTTGTCCACTAACAATAAGTTCTATTTTAGCCTGTAATGACGACTTCTATTGACCACTAACGATGGCTTCTGTTGTAGTCCTTGGCCACCAAGTCCGGCACTTTCCTCTTCTTGGATTCAGTAAAAAGACAGTGTCTCTGGGCCCTGGGGTCGTAGAGGATCAAGTTGAGCCGCTGCGTGTGGCGGGGGATCTTGAACCATTTCTCGTACCCCGTCTTGGCTGCCGAGATGAGCTTGACCATCGTGTGGGTCGTCTTCGCTTTAGCCATGATGCTGGTGTGGAGAGACGTGAGAAAATTTGTACTATCATGTTCGCATGCACACCCGTACATCTCGTTTTCGGCTGCTCCAGAAGTCCTCACCACCCAACCCCAATACTCATACCAATACTCATATTGTCAATTTCCGGGATATTCTATTCCTTAATTTCTGAGAAGTTCCCTATACGGTATTCCAGAAATTTCCTTTATTATTTTTAGTTATTCGTAGTTACACTGCACAGTTATTTACTATGCACCGTTTTCTGCTGGTTCGCATCACCATTCACTCCGCTTTAATCCACTCATGAAGAATAATAGTAATAATAGTAATAAAAATAAGAAGAAGAAGAAGAAGCGGAAGAAAATAATATAGTTCAATTAGTCATTTTCGTCGATTAGCAGGGTGGTGGAGTAGATGTGATTATTTGGTGGATGGAGCTTATATACACTCTCCATATTCCACTCTAGAATCAACTCTATAATCCACTCTATACACTCTATAAACTATACACTCTCCATTCTATGCTCTGAACTCTATACTCTATACTCATACACTATGCTGTATACTCTATAATCCGCATTATACTTATACCGTCTTCTTCTTATACCGTCTATTCATCTTATCGTCTATCCTGGGATCTAGTCTGATACTGATCCATAGATTCATAAAAGGCATTTTGACTTTTTAAAACCATCTTTTTGAGGAATTGATCTCGACTGACTGATCTAATAGAGGCACTTGTGTGTAATTAGACTTCAAGGAATCCAAAAATTGCGGACAACGGTTGCTTGATTCTTTTTCTCTCAAAAAATAAAAGAATACTAGATGATCACTTTTAATGAGCTTGTTCTTAATGAGTGGGATATCCTCCTATTTTGATTCAACCAAAAGAAGTACCTGCATGTAAATATTTATCTGCAGGTCGGCTGGGGGTTGGTATTTGGGGGTTACAGCAACGATAGCAGACCCAAATTTGAACTGTGAATTTATGCTACTCATCATATAACACAACCTCGATTTCAGCTTGTTTTACCCAGTAAGTGGCTAGAAACCTTACCCTTCCTTCGTGCTCCTCTGTATTTGTCCTGTATATAGTCACCTCGTGCAGACTGCACATTCTTGTTTGGAGGATAGATCAATTATATACACCTGATGATATCTGTAAAATGGAATTGATTATCTGGTAATGGCAAGTATATGTGGACACCAAAATAGCACGACCAGATGACTAACCAAAATAATGCATTTATAAGTATTATGTCACTGTATGGGTTGTTATGGTAGGCGCACGACTGAAGCAGGTATTCGAGTAAAGGTAATTCACTATATCACTGAATGACTTTGTTAATTTTTTATTATCTAAAATGTACTGAGGTGTTATTTTTATGTTAATTATTGCGTTTTCATTGTTTTTTATTATGGTGATTTGGTGTTGGCCTGACTCTTCTCTGGATTCATGGACCCTCTCACTTGAGGCAAAGAATGGCAAATCGAAAGAGGATTTTCAACACTACACAAAAAATCGAAAACAGTAGATTTGGTCAAAAAATTGCCACATAATCTTTTTTAGAAACACTGAATTATATTGAGACCCTTTTTTTTTTTTTGAATCCCGAAGCTTTTCGCCGTGTACGGAACCCAGACGCTAAATGCAGGAACCACCATCTCTAGTTTTCGTCTTAAAATTGACATCTTCGGGTTACGAGCACTGCCCAGCTCCGCCTCAACAAAAAGTACAAACCACACATTCTAACAGCTAAAAATAATAGGCTGAAAGCGATACTGAAACTAATGGTTTTTGCGTTGAGTACTTTGAAATGGTGGGAAAAAAGTGCTTCTATAGCCTGGTGCTGCATATAACACACACGGAACCAGCAGGGTACGTGGCACGTGCAAAACTACAAAAGCAGTCCTAAATCGTCATATCTCATAATCTAGTACTCAGAGATATGTGTATACTAGGAAAAAAAATGATACAAATACACGGTGGGGTATTGTCGACAGGTATACGTAGGAGTGTATGCAGTATTATAAACACCTAGCCACAACACCAGCCAAAACAGAACACCAGCCAAAACCTAAATACCAGAACAAAGCTCTACCAACAAACAAGATTCAAGCAAACAATTGGCTCATTCTGCTTTAGAATTCAAAAAAACAAATAAACAATAAATCAACAATTAACAGGGGATTTGGAAGATGGAGCCGGGAACTCCAGAAAGCGAGGTGTACGGGTGCATGCGCGTGGTTTTTTCAGGCGCGTCCTCGAGCTTTTCAACACCTCCAAGAATATATACATCATGTTGAGCAAGATCTGGGTCGCCATCTTGTTCGTTTTGGGCGTCACGTCTGCGTTGCAGGTGGAGATTCCTGCATTTGAAATGCCCGAGCCCGTGTGCATCCGGGACTTTGTGGGCAACGACCAGCTTGTGGTGATCAACTTGAAAACTACCGGGTACCAAGGAGACGGCCAGAGGTTGCAGATGACAGTGATCGACACATTGGGCAACCAGTTCTCCAAGAAATCGGACATTTACAAAGATACCCGTGTTTCCTTCACATCGCACGAGTCTGCCGCCATCGATATCTGCTTCCTTAACTTCTTGGAGGAGGGCTACGGCCGGAGACGGTACATGAGCCGGGAAGTGACGTTGGAGGTGGAGAGCGGCGCCGGCGCACGTGACTGGAATGCTTTACAGGCGGCGGAGAAGTTGAAGCCGGCCGAGGTGGATTTGAAGAGAATCGAGGAAATCACCCGTGAAATCACCCATGAGTTGCACTACTTGAAGGCCCGTGAGGAGAGAATGCGTGATACCAATGAGAGCACCAATAGCAGAGTCAAGAACTTCTCCATTATCATTGTGCTTGCGTTGGTGGGCTTGGGCGCATGGCAGATCCTGTACTTGAGGAACTACTTCAAGGTCAAGCATATCATCTAAAGGGTGAGGTTCCTTTTCCGGGGGCTCTCCCTACATCAGCGTTAGCATGCACATGTGCTAATACCAATGCTACCAAGGAGTTTATAGCTATGTTCTATAGCAAGTTTGTCAATAGAAGTACGTCAAGTCTATACAAGTCTAAATTCTCGTTCTCCCTCGTTTTTTCTACCTCCATTCTTCTAATTGTACATCTTTGTTTCATCTGAGACCTTCCGCTTTAAACCTTCCCTGGACGATCCATCTCCACTCCAAACCATTTATTGATCTCTATTCTTTCGTTTTTTAACCCATTCATTCTTCAATTTCATTTCTATAATCCTACAATTAAGTTCCAGACTCACCTTTTCCTGTACTTGAAATCCCCACTTCCAAATTGCAATTCCAGTTCCAAAACTTTTAAAAGGCAAAAGTCCAGAATCACAATATTCTACTTTATTTATATTCTCAGTAAATCAAAGACTCAATTTCCCCACGACTTGGAGTTGAAGATTGAAANATCACAATATTCTACTTTATTTATATTCTCAGTAAATCAAAGACTCAATTTCCCCACGACTTGGAGTTGAAGATTGAAATTTGAAGATTGGAGATTTGAAATTAATAATTTGAAATTGAAGAATCGACCAGAAATTCGTACCAAATTCCTCCTCAAATTATAGGTTCAGATTCTAGATTGCATTCTCCAATTGCAAATCCTGTCTAGTCTTGATGTTTAAAATACCCATTGTCTTGTATAAAGTACCGTTTATAAAAAGGTAAAATACTCTTCGATCGGATTTATATATTAAGATTTATTTATCAATTGAGAGAAATTATTACCTTGAATTTTCACCGAAATGGCGTAAATTTTCAATCTGAAATAGTACAAAAGTCCCCGCAATTGCTATTTTACTGAGTCACTTTGGATACAGTAATCGCATCCTTTCTTCATTCTGCAGAACGTTAAGAATACAATGAAATCCGTGACATTCCAGCTTTTTTATAAAAATATCTATATAATAATTATATATATTTAATAATTCCGGGAAGATCTCAGTTATTCTACTTATGAACACTATATGCAGGAGTTTATAACTAATATGCAGTACACTTTGTTTTGGTGAACAGTCGCACGGTTTATTTTGCCGAGTTTGTATGACCTCACACTCATTCGTGCTCTAAATAAGTTTATGCACATTTCACTTCTTGTCAGAAATCTTTTTCCATTGGGGATTTCTAAGATTTTTATTTCAAAAAATTTATTAATTTCTTGATTTTTCTTAGGATCTCATAATTAATTAAGTACTATTATGACCATTCTTCTCAGTGGTGCATATAGGGCGGGCCATGTCCCTTGAGAGTCTAGACACATTCATCACAAACTGCATAAACAATATCATGTAATTTGTAATTTTTGTCTCCAGGACTCTTATCGTGTGAAGCTGATATATCATCTCCTACACCTTATGTCCTGCACATACCTATACTAGGATTTTGTCTTTACAAATTTAGCAGGAGATTCCGACAGTTGAGCTGATTGACCTTGCTAAAACCAGAACCGGACCTTCATAGAATAAATCAAGCATTACTGTTTTGTATAGAGCCGTTCCTGTGTATAATCACCAGTCATACATCAGCCGTTCCTGTATACAATCACCATACACATACAGACTAACCATATGACTATAACCAATAAAGTAGTATCAAAAAGGTCGTGTCGAAACAGTAGATCGAGATAGCAGAGAAAAAATTAATAGGTAGTGTATAGAATAACATATAAGTGTGTGGGACAGTACAGTAGTATTTAGCATATGTGATGGCGATTTTCTTAGTATTTCTTGTCTTGTTCTGCTCTGCTTCGTACAATATCTCCATATGTTTATATGTTATCTGAGATTTAAGAAATACAGTTTGGTAAATTGTGATTTTAGCAGGATGGTGTATGGAGTTATGGAGGTTAGAGTTATTGGATGGTACAGAATCACAGACTCATTAAGAAATCAATAGTTTTTAAGGGTAAATTAGACAGTATTAGACAGCATAGAGTTTTAGACAGTGTTAGACAGTATACAGGATTAGACAGTGTCAGACAATATTAGACAGTATTAGACAGTATAGAGTACTGTGGCAAGTAGTGGTGGTGGATTCTCCACTTTTATATTCGTCTCTTTATAAAAATGCTTGGTTCCCCCTTATTCTACTTCTGCTGGGCTATTCGTAGAAACCTGCACTGGGCCCGTGCTAGGGCCCCCTCCACCTCTTTTCGTGTGACAGTAAAGGCACTGTCCTCTATAAGATCTGCATCGTCACAGCGACTCTCTAGAAACTCCCGAACACAAAGCTGCAGAATTTCGTCAGCTTTGTTACACGTTTGCGTGTAATCTTTGTCTGTCCTGCATATAGCGCGCCACATCACCCATTCGGCCAAGAACACCATCTTGTCCCATTTTTCGAAAAACGCCTCGAGGCTGGGTGTACCCAAGTCCTCGGTGATACCACAATAAAGCTTTTTGTTGGTTACCATGCTCATGACGTCATCAGTGAACTTGTCATCTAGAGTGTCGTATATGCACACCTCCACATCCGTTACTCTAGCTAAAACCGCCAAGGCCAAATTAATCATAAAAAGCTTCGCATGGGCTTTGAGAAACGAAATCTTGGGCTCGGCTTCAAAGAAAGCTTTGGTGTACTGCACAGAAAGAGCCCTCACCTTCTCCACGGCAAAAAACATATACCGATCTCCGGTGGTTTTTCTCTGCATTAGGCTAAGAATGTCCGGTTTGCTTTTGGAAAGGTTCCGTTCATAGTAGCTGAAAAGTGTAAGCATGGTGACCCTCAAGCCCATGGAGTGCATATTGTCATCAAACTCAAGGGTGGTTTTACACTGAGACACCCGGACCGACGGGTCGTGGGACAACAAAATTAATTCCCTCTTGTAACAAGGAAAAGGCTTATTCCGGAATACCAGGCCGAGACCCAGGAAGATTGTCTCCACGGTTTTTTCGTGTGACTGCAAATGGAGACTGGCCCAAAGCGGGCTTAGATGCAGGACGGCCATTTGAGCAGCACTCAAACCGACGAATATCTCCACGAGTTCTGCATAGCACGTATAGCATGAATGTACACAAGTCAGGTTTGAGTTGAACAAAAACTTCTGGTACTGCAGACTGGAGTCGGCACACCAGAACATCCAGCGGACCAAGTCCCAGAAGGTGTAGTCAGAGTTCAATCTGGCGGCCAAGACGTCGTCGTCGTAGACCTGTATACGGCGCCAGAGAGAGGCATCGGAGCGGCGTTTTTTGGTGGGGTTTTCGGGGGATGGATCCGGTTCCGGCGTAGCTTGTGCTGAAAGATGCGGCATGTCTTTGAAAAGGGTGGCCACCTCGCCTAATCCGGAAGTTTTGGCGCCCAATTCAGAAAGTGATATGACGTTTCTGTATTCCTGCACAGAGGCAGGCGCTCCAGTCTGGGGCATCTCAATGGGACAATCTGAATCTTCAGAGTCACTTATCACCTCGACTGCATATAGCCCATTAAAAACGTCTTCATTATGTACATTTGAGTCCAATTTTACGGACAGACGGGTTTTTCTGGGAGATTTCACCGGGTTGGGCAGCAGCGGGGCTATCTGCAGGAACACCTTAAGCATATTTTCCAGTAACAATTTCCCAGCCAACGACAGCAGAGACGAGACCAAATTGACATATTTGTGAAGAAGAACGGCGGATCTATGCAGGAGCAGCAGATTTGCCAAGCAAGAATCATAATCCGAATTAACCCTCCGCATATATTCAGTAGAACTGGCCACGGCACCCAAGCCCGGGTCATGTGACCAGTTGGATTCCGGGCACCGCGCGGCCAAAGTCACCAAAACGTGCAACACGTAAACCGACGGAACCACACAAAACGTGGGCGCTACAAACGAAAGCTCCAAGTGTCGAACAAGCACATCAAACTGCGCCGTGTTGTTAAAGTTGACCACTTCCAGATTAGGCAAGTGCGCCAACTCCGCCAAAAACAGGTCCACGAGCTCGCTCTGCGTTTGTAGGAAAAGTCGACTACTCATTGGAGCTGGAGATGGGCATGGGGTTTTGGGGTGCGCAATGTATGGGTGTGTTGGGCTTTTAGTTGCTGGAGTAACGTGAAGGTGTTTCTCAGTGCGCGCCGATTTCGTCTAGTGTAGGAAGTGGAAATACGCTTTGGTGGTGCGCTACAGTACAGTATAGAGGAAAATGGACATGGACGTGGAATGTAGAATCTGGCAATTTTTGTATTAGTAGAGTGACTGATAACATATTTTACATAGTTAAAAAATTCTCTCAAATCCGTACATGATAGTTTCCCATCATACGGCTTGCCAAAATTAATTTAGCTAAAGACCAGAGCCATATTTAAAGGTTTACCCTGATGATATTTTATGTGACAAACTTTTTATTTCAATTTGTCTACACCATATAAACTTATCATAACAAAAAAGGAGCTAAAGAAGCTTCAAAATATCATCTTGACCAATCTAATACCGAGGTTAAAGACGATTCCAAGAATAAGGTATTATATCATTGTTATTTTTAGCTTTGAAATAAAGTTAAATGAAGTAAATATTAATGGAAAATGTTTACCTCCACGGGAACCTTGACTTTTAGCCATATTTGATATAGTATCGTGTATTGATAATATAGCTATACCTGATTTATTTCATCGTAAATAGGTATATCCATGGACTATAACAATAAATAAAACGGATGATGAATTAGCTATATCCGTAAGTCAAAAAATCACAGATCTTTTTCCTTTAGAATTATTATCCATATATTTATTTATATCTATATTTATAGCATCTCTCTATTTATTACTCCCTCTATCATATAATTCCATTGATGTCATTTGTAAATACGTTAGTCATTATACTAAAAACTACTTGACCACGTCGAAGAAATGAACCAATTAAGACCGGCAAAAAAAAAAGAATATCGTTCCAATTTCATGTCTTGTTACAAGCACTTTAAATACCTGATAATTTGCGTTCAAGTATGGTGGGTAAGGTCCAGATAGCTCCATTCTTATTAGTAAGTCCACCGTGTATAGATACAGTTATTAGCATTTAGTATTTTAGTATTTTAGTACTTTACTATTTTAGTACTTTAGTACTTTAGCATTTTAGTAGTTTAGTATTTTACTACTTTACTAATTTGTATATTTCTTAAACGGCAAACTATCTTCTTTCTCTGTTTCTCTCTTCCTTCTTCGCTGTTTTCTGTTTTTCTGCTTCTCTATTTTTCTGTGGTTTAAAGGAAAGTTAACCAAAGAAATTATGTCCTAACGTATATTAAGTTCCAAACTGCAAAGGTCATGATAACTATTTTACAATTTCAATATTTTACTACTTTACTATCTTACTATTTCAATATTTATTTTTACTACTTTACTATTCTATTTCACTATTTTACTTTTTCACTACTTTAATACTTTCCTCCTTACTATTTTACTACTTAACACTTTACTACTTACTACTTTACTATTTTACTATTTTACAATTTTACTGTTTAAGGGTAGTATAGTAGTATAGTATAGTATAGTCAAGAGTATTGTATAGTGGTATAGAGTATTGTATAGTAGCATAGTGTAGTTTAGTGTGTGGTTTAGTGCAGTTTAGTTTGTGGTTTGGTGTAGTATAGTATAGGATAGTAATTGTGTTGTAGTATAGTATTGTATATCAAATAAGATTAATTTTCTTTAACACAGGTCCACCATTAACTTTAAAATTTCTTCTTTGGTGTCACTTCAAAGTACTTGTTTCTCAAGCTCTGGAATGGCGTACAGTCATGATCGACGAATTGGGGAAGAATTGCTTCGTATAAACAAGAAGAGAAAATTACAAGCTCAAAAAAGAGCAAATCTGATTGGTCGGCAGACCCTAGGCCTTCTTTCCGTATTTACCTAGCTCTCCTAATCGTGGTTTTTGGTCCAAAAAGTAGAAAATGTAGTATGTGACTATGTGCAGTGACACTACGTCTCCAAAATTTTCTCTTTCCAGCGGCAGATGAAAGTCTCTAATCCTAAAATCTAGTCTCTATTCTACTACCATTCTATTGGGGTCTGGTATAGTATGGTACTGCATGTAGTGTCTATTATGGTCGTATATGGTAGTGTATGCAGGTGTAGTATGGTATAGCGTGGGTTATTATAATTTTCGCATGAAGGAAATGATTAAGTTCTTGATTGTGAAAATTTTTCTTCTCAGGTTCTTTTATTCGTGCCCGTGTGTAAAGTTTCCTAGAAAATACCCGAGTTCCTGCACAGAACCGGCCAGATCAACAATACCACGAAAACGTGATCCTTTAGCTGTGGAAATTATTTAGCCGTCATTCTCATTTAAGCGGCAGTTAGGTGATGGTTAGACCAGGGCATCGTCTGTTTCCACAACAATGGTCCCAACATTTCACCTTCCTGTGTTATATGCAGTCATTCATGCTTATATGCAAAATAACCACGAAGTCCTTCTCATTTCAACAATATGCCCATTGTGTACTGAATTATGACAATTGAAAATACAATAACCAATAGAATTTCTGACTAGAACTCGCCAGCACGTCCTAGAATATCGGCAAAGTCTTTAAGGGTCACGTGCACCTCCAGCAGCCCAAAAGAGTAATTGAAGATATCGCCATTGGCCAACCCTGTCCCGCAGCCAATCATATCAATGAGTAAGGAATCGCCCAAATCGTCAAGGGCCAATTTTTTCTTGATTTTCTGGAGATCTTGCAAACTTAGTGAGCACTGCGTATAGTCCTTCTGAGGACCCTGCGAGGCTTCGACGAAAAGAGCCCACGACTCCAAAATGTACTCGTAAGAATCCCTCATAGAGATCAAACGACCCATAAATTTAAGGAGCTTATCCACATCGATGATATCGGAGATTTCCGGCGGGTCATTGCCTAGAACGGAAAGTGTTAGGTGCCGGAGAAGCAGCTGAGCCACAGTCCAGCGGGGACTAGGTTCTAGGGCTCCCATGCGCCTTGTATCGTAAAACCACGCAATACATGACGTGATGTCCTTTGTGAAACACCGTGGGATCTGCATATGGTCCATGAGTGCAGGAATGTGCTGGAGGAGAAGGTCCGGCGACCCGCTGGACTCAAGGAGCTCGGCATATGCATCTAGCACCTCGGTTTCCCCTGCGGCCGTGATTTCCGTGTGTGTAGGCTTGAAGGGCTTGCGGGGCATTTGCTGATTATTGTGACTGAATGGGTGCGTACAGGATGTTTATGACGTGGTACTGCACACAGGATACACACCCCACCAAATATACAGTTGTTTTTTTTCTGTCGTGGCCTGTTCTTAATTGGCCAATAAGTTAATATGGCTTTCTTCTTCTTGCTTTGTAAATATCAGCTTCCTGCACAGCGTGTAATGTCTGCTCTCTGGTAGTGGAGTCACGTGACTCGTGTATATAGGACTCTTTCGTCCACTTCACCGGGATAATCTTACCCAAAAAAAAAGGTCATTTCACGAGTCTGGCACGAACAATGAAAAATTTATACATTGAAGTGGTCAGTTTAAATCATGACCGCCAGAGAAAATGGAAAAAAAACAGAAAAACACCGAAAAAACACCGGAAAACCCCGAAAAAAAATCCAAATCCAAAAAGTATCTTCTTTAACTTACCGGCTCTTCTATTTCTCGCTATTGTCTTACTCTACGATATCTTCACTACTCCCGAACAGAACATCCTACGCAGTGGGGTGTAAACAGAGTTGGCGACTTTGGCTGCGCGTGCATACACGCAAACATGCTGCAGTACGCACAACACGCCCCACAAGAAATCCCATGCCTACTTCTCCTGCTATCGTGACGGATCTCGTGGAAGTGACCCAAGAAGTCGGAGCTCCATGCAGGATCTTCTATAAGAAAGAAAACCAGCAACCTTCCGGAAGCTTCAAGCTCCGGGGAATGAGCAAAGTGGTGCTCACCGGGTTGCAGGAAGCCAAGGCCAAGGGCAAGTCCCAAGTGCAAACCTTCAGTTCTTCCGGGGGAAATGCAGGCTTGGCAGCAGCCTTTGCCAGTGCTTCCCATGGGGTCTCCTGCACCGTGGTGCTTCCAGAAATCTCCCAAGGTGCCATTCCCTTATTGGAGAAGATGGGAGCCACCGTATTGGTGCATGGAAAACACTGGGGAGAGGCCGATGGTTACCTTAGAGAGACGGTGATCCCCGGCCTCGACGAATCTGTGCAGGCGATCTACTGTCACCCTTTTGATGACGCCGTTTTATGCGAGGGCCATGCGTCCATAATAGAGGAAATGGCTGCACAGCTCCAAGACACGGATCTCAGCCGGGTAAAAGGGATAGTGTGCAGTTGTGGCGGAGGCGGGCTTTACAGCGGAATCGTGGAAGGTTTAAAGCGTGCTTCCGGCTGGGAGCACGTGCCGGTGGTGGTGGTTGAAACCAACCAAACTGCATGTTTCCACCAAGCGGTGGAGCAAGGGCACGTGACCCACCTACCCAAAATCTCCACCTTGGCCACGTCCCTTGGCTCTCCGTACGTGTCGCAGCGCGCTTTTGACTACTACTCGACGCACGACACTCGGCTTTGCTTGGTGGACGACTTGGATGCAGTGCGGGCCACGGTAAACCACTTCGATACGTTCCATGAGGTCACCGAGCCTGCATGTGGAGCCACCCTTTGCCTTTCCACGGGCCGAAGCGACTTGTTGGCCAAACTTGGGCCTTTAGATCCGCAAGACATTGTGATTTTCGTGGTGTGCGGAGGCTCCAACGTGTCAAGCGAAGTTTTAGAGAAGTACAGAGCCCTTTTGGGGTGAGAAAGAGTCGAAGAAAAAAGAAAAAAGACATGATATTCCATTCTTTTTCTCGTCTATTTAATCTGTTTCTAGTCATAGAGTGAACTTGAAGTATACATGTACATGTACTGGACACGGACTGCAGATTGTCATATCTAAAGGTATAGGGATCTGGTAGATCTATGAACCTTAAACGTCCATCACGCTTAAACCCAACAACTATATACGAACCTTTCAATTACAGACGAAAAACCAAATTAGGCCCATTTTCAGATCCTGAGACCCACTCTGGCTATAATCACATTCCCAAGTCAGAGAAAAAGTTCCGGTATCTATAATAGATGCATAGATGCATAGAAGTATAGAAGTATAGAAGTATAGAAGTATAGAAATAGTAATAGTAAAAATTAAGCTTTTTATAGTAATAGAAAATTCAAAGCTTTCATTCACTTCTCAATCCTACTGACCAAACTACTCACTATGATCTGGACTACTAATCCTGTACAGACAGAGAGACAGACAGAAAGAGACAGAAAGAGACAGAAAGAGACAGACAGAGACAGAAAGATAGAAAGATAGAAAGATAGAAAGATAGAAAGATAGAAAGATAGAAAGATAGAAAGATAGAAAGATAGAAAGATAGAAAGAGTATTTGTCTAGGCCAAGCTTCGAAAAGGAATCGCCTTCTTCGTTTGAAATTGACTCGTCAGTTACAAAGAAATTTGAAGCTTGTCCCACGGTAGAAGAGATTTTTAATTTTTGGAAAAGTTGGTGCATGATGACGCAGAGTTCCAGTAGAAAAAGAACGAAGTCTTGAAGGAAAACAAGGTCTTGAGGCACGTGAAAAAAAATGGGCTTTCAGCAAAACAAGGTGTTGGTTTGCATTGCCGAATACGACTCTGACCACCCTTTTTTTCATTGAAAAGCTCTGATAACGTTGTTTCTTTTCCAACCAAAAAATTCCAAATCCATTGATTGTGCAAGGTGCAGGTACAGGTACCGGTGCTGAAGCTACTGCCCACGGTGATTTAATTGCCAAGAAAGACGTTACATTTTTCCGTAGAATTCAACGTGATATTTACGTGAATTTAATGCGATTTCAATGTGAATTTCACAATTATTCGGCGTATATTGAAAGTGGAATGTTTTTAACAAGCAATAGGATTTACCTGGAGATTTAGAGTCCAGTAGATTTTGTTAAGGTTAAGAATTGAACATAATTAACAAGAATTGAAAATAAGTAACAAGAATTTACCCTAAGTAACAAGAATTGAAAATAAGTAACAAGAATATATTCAAGGTCAAATGAAGGTTTGTTTTTTTTTTTTTTTTGACTGGGAGGAAATCAGTGTGAATACATTTTTAAGTAGATATCAATCATGATAAACACTTTACCATTCCGGATCTATCTTGGCCTATAATCATTAAATTGGAATAGGGTATATGGTGAGAATTACATGGAAATTGTTTATTCTACAGTAGGATTCTTTTGAAAAAATTTGAAGTGAAGACAATTCGACTTGCAGAAATAACGTATCTGGACTTTTATTGTGTATACCAGACGTGGGATTGCTACGGCCAAATAGGGCTCCGATTACATGCCATCCTCGTATACAGTATTGTAGTTTTCACTCAAAAAAACAAAAAAACATGGAGTCAATTTCTAGGCGAATCCACCTATACTTCTAGATAGGTTAGGATACTCCGTCCTTCTTCTTGAGAAGTTAGTACTGTTTCGGAAGCTCGTTTCCCATTGGAATTGGAGAGATCATAAGTGAAACAATCCTGAAACTATACTTGAGTGTATATAGAGGAATACTCAAATTTGCCAAATACTCGAGTAAGGCTTAAGGGTGACTAACTTTTGAATTTGCAGTGCTGGGTGTGCGGCCGGGGCCGATCGGGTCTTACGCAAAAAGGCAATTTCCCGGATATGTCTCATCCACTTCTTTGCCCCACCATTTTTTTCAAAGCCACAAAAAGTAGGCGTTCGTTTTGTCTACCACAATGAGCCAAAATTGGTGACATTTGGCTGGAAAAAAAAGGGCTCCCATTCGATCCTTAACCCTGTATATTCATGGATATACTCGAAGGAAAATCCGAGAGAGCTATAACTACTCCAACTATTATGTACTATAACCAAAGTACCAATTATGTACTATAAGGACTCTAACTTTTCTGTACTATTTTTTACTTCTGGTGGAGGGGGCCATCAAATGTCTCCTGACCAATGGGATACTGTATATACTATTTAGAATGCCTCGTGTGCCTATATTTATAATATGAATAGATAAAATATGTAAATTTATATATAACAATATAAATCATAGTCTAATTTCAGCCCACAATTCCCAACTGCTGGCTAGGTTATTATCTTAAGTAAATATATCAGATAGTTAATTCTCGTATGTAAATAACAAGTTCTATGATAAGTAAAGATATAGTTATAGATGGTTATATGAAAAAATGTATATATGAGTTTGTAGATAATATAAATATCATGTATCATGTATGTAGAGATAAAAATATGTTATCAAATAAATATCAATGGTATACGTTAGCATATAAAAATGATAGTTATAGTAATAATAAAAGAAATCTAAATATATAGCAGGCATATTATCTACAAATAATGATATGTATGTAAGTATAATAGATACTTCGTCCTACAGGCGAGTGTGTAATGATTTGAAAAAAAAGGTTTTATAGTTGCAGAAGTGAGTTTAGTCCTTAATTCCAAGAACTGGTGTTTATTATTATGGTCAAAGTAGTGAAATTTGAGGAGTCGACCATTTTTTAATGCCTATAAACTCACCCAAGCTCGAGTCTGCACCTCCAGCCAAATTGATTTCTAGTGAGCACACCTTGCCAACATCCTGGTGGATTTTCTATAAAGTCTATGATTCGGGAAAGGGCCAATTTCCAAAAATCGTGGCTTTTATGCACACACAGCTCCAGATCAAGAAGGCTAATGATTACTACCAATTTTCGGTGAGTGCATTGCAGTTTTTCATCATCAAAATTAAACGATTTCGAAGAGGTTCAGGGCTTCAAGAAGGAAGAAAAATCCTTCTTTAAAATCAAGACTCACGTCATTGCACATGGACTTATCTATGTAAACTTCTGCCTTATATAATATATATCCATCTACATGACATTCTTTTTTATATAACATGAATTTATTAAATATGGAATCTTTATAATAACATATTTATTCTTATCTGTCTGCTACGTCTATATTCATACTTCTCTTATATTACGTATATCTTATTGGAGCAGTTGATGCCTTTTGAAGAATTCTTCCAGGGCATTGAGAATAAAATGGACGAGTTCGACTTCTTGGACTACGAGTATAACTATTTAAACGAATTAAAGGTAATTTCAACAGGAAAACCTCAATGGATGGCTACCAGGAATGATACCAGTGCCTTACTGCACATCCAGGCTTGAAATCCGGTTCAAAATGAAAAATCACAAGGGGGTGACTTGGAGCAGATCCGGCAGATACCATACAGACGTTTTCCGGACGGTCCCAGAGTCTCTGGCCGCTCAAATTTCCAATAAGGGTTCAACCATTCAGAGAATAGAGCTCTTGCAAGCATGAAGGAGCGCGAAGCGAAGAGGAATATAGGTGGATACTGTGATGGGTTGTGGCTCTATAACTTCCCATCCAACGGATCTACTGTACCTCCCCCGCATAGAACTCTATACGGATTATTCAGTCCAGGTGCAGTACACTAGCAGTAGCAGTATAAGCTCAGTGACAATAACCCAGCCTTGGTTCTGGAAAATTGTTTTATACATTTGATATTCATTATCAGGCACTGAATTTGGCAAAGTATTTAAAGAAACAATTCTTTTTTCCATCTTATTTTTACTTGGAATGTTATATTATTCTTTGGTGGTGTGACTGGTATAATAATAGGTTCAAAGCTAACGGATTTGCATTTACTGTTATTTGACTTAGAGCTTCATTACCTAGAGTAAAAAACGATAATTTGATAAATATGTGTTCCTACCTTTAATATTTGCTATAGCAATATCATCATTGATCTTTACATTTGCTCAATCTATCTCATAATATAATATAGGTAAAGTATGAATCTACAAAAACAATAAAAGAAATGATGGCAATTTTATCTACTTTGTTAAATTTTATGTTAGTCAAAATAATATGATAACGTTGTTGATAGCAAGAGAAATATGCTTATTGACTATCTGTAACAGTTGAAAGGCTCGTAGTTCAAGGGAATGTAGAGACAAGAAGACAGGGAGAGCTAAGTAAAAGTAGAGAAGAGAAGAGAAGAGAAGAGAAGAGAAGATTCAGTATAGTGCTTGGCCCCGAGTTTGTCTTAGTTCAGCCTTCACATTATTTATCTTGCCTACTTGTTCTGTATCGAACCACTTATAGAGCGATTAACTGCATTTTATGGCACTCAGAACTCAGATATTCAGAGAGCCTTTTTTTCTCGGCAAACCTTTAAAGAGCAGCCCACATGACTATAAGATACTTAGTAAAGACCCCAAGAAAGGCTTAATGACTCATCATGAATATATGTTTTCTTGTCAATATTGAAATAATGATATTCACAATAATATTGAAATATTTATCCAAATCCTAAAGGATATTTAAATGTAAAATCACGTTTAGTATTAGCCGTAAACTTATTTTTGATGCTAGGCCCTCCTCCAAAGTTCAATAATTGATCTATCATTCGGTTAATTGATTATTTTATCGGAAAATATTTTTCAGAAAATAAAAATACCGTACCAGAATTAAAATCCGTTCATTTAACCAAATATATCACCTAATTTATATAAAAAACAGCCTTCTATATAGTCACATTTTTCATTTAGTTCTTAATTTTCTAGTTCGTTATTTTTCAAAAGAAAGAACCCGAAAAATGTCGATGTATATGTGGACGCTAATTTGTGAACGAGACGGAAACAAGACAGACTAGTCCAGCATCCCTAATAATGTTTATGGAAGGCCATTTTGTCAAGGAGAACTATTTTTTGTACCCTCCTAAACGGCCATCGCAGAGAAAATTCAACAAGCTCATGTATACTGGAAATCGTCGTATCGACGACGGTTCTAGGAGCCTTCAAAAGGTTTTGCACCCACGCTTCACTAACCAAGAACCTTTCAATGCTTCAGCACACTCGCGGAATTTTTTGCTGCCCATCAGTTTTCTCCGCCTAAAGTTGTGGCTAGTTTATAGCTAGAAATAATCATATATATAGTATGCAGTTTTATCCAATATGTGAATTATACCGGTCAAAGGAGAACCGGCAGACTTACTTACCAAAGGATTCGAGAGACAATACCATGAACAGTTGTACTTAGAAATCTTACAGAACGACTACCAACAGACTAAAGGTGGTTTATCTGAAATATCTCAACCTAATAATTTTTTATTATTAAATTTGGTTATTCCATAAGGATAATATTCTTAAATGCCAATATAAAGTTATTTGAACCATATTTTATAACTGATTTGTTTATTAATTTAGATCCATTACAATGTACTTAATGAGTACTTAATCTTGTATATAATCGAGGGGGAGTTTTGAACGTACCAGAGATGGAGGATGATCCACCAGCCTTTTTGTCGTCTACTAGCCTTTTTTGACTTTTTTTTTGGGGATTCATAGGGCTCATAACCACCAAGTACTTTTTCACTGATTGATCTCTTGCTTCGATTCCTCCACTACAATTCATCTTTTCTCATGTTCCAAAATCGTCCGGCCTTCTAATAAATTCCATCTCATCTTCGTTACTACTCCCTAGTTCTTGATTCTAAGTTCCAGACACCACGTCAAGGTATGCATTCCTACTATACTACTAAATAACTATACCACTAAATAACTATATTACTAAATTACTATAATATACTACTACATCACAATATTACTATACTACTATATTACTATATTACTATATCACTATATTATACTACTAAATAACTGTATTACTATATTATACTATAGAACTGCATTACTATATTACTATATGATACTACTATCCATATTACTATACTATACTACTACATTAATATACTACTAAATAACTAAATAACTATACTCCTAAATAACTATACTCTTGAATAACTAGACTACTAAATACTATGCTACTTGACTGACAGAAAACAGGGACTACTCTCATAGTTTACTTGGACAATACAGAAAAATCCTAAAGCATTACGAGTATATACACGTCAAAACATTAAGATACGTAAGATATAGTTTTTGCTAATAGAAGTATATAAGATAATAGTAGGTTCTAAAGTGTAGAAAAAGCATATGTGCTCACAAATTAGCTAATGCAATACACTATACGACACTTTTTTCAGAATAATAATACAGTCACCTGGACACTCCACAGTAGTATTTTATGACACTGATTTACTTTCTACTTCCACAGCTAAGAGGCTTTCCTATATACTACTGTATCCTAATACTGGTGGTTTATTACGAGTACTTAATAACTGGATATTTAAGAGTTGGACCTGTTTTTAGACGGTTTTATAAATTATCTAATTGATCTGGTAGTACAATTTTGCTCACTAGTAAGAATATTCCAGCTTAAACCCATTATAGAGAGAACCCATTTTCTGAGGTCAAAAACGCACCCAAAATCGACCTATTTCTCGTAAAACCATAAGGTTACTCCGGAAAAAAACCTACTAGTACCCAGAGATCCCTACTTTCAACTCATATAACTCTCCAAGTCCGAGTTCCAGTCTTAAGTCTACGGTCCACAGTCTACTGAAGTGATTCTAAAGCTCAATGCTTGACTATGCCTGCTACCAGCATTGAGCTGGTGTGACGATTTTATCCCTTTTTTCTGATTTAAATTGTTTGAAACCCTTCTTTTTACTTAAAAGCTTTTTTTGGCGAATCTCCACCTCCTCTTGTAGTGTGGTCAAGTATATGAATGACGCTAGATTCATTTTTGTCAGTGACATTCCAACAACGCCTTACCATTCAAGAAACACAAGCCCCCAATTGGAATTCTTTCTATAGCATTTTTACAATTATAATAAAATTAGCTCTCCAGAAAGTATTGGGGAATGGAGCTTGGAACTTGGAGCTTGGAGCTTGAAACTTGAATCTTGGAGCTTCGAGATTGGAACTTGGACTTGGACTTGAAACTTCATGGAGGTAAAAAGAAACGAATTTTGGTCCGAATTTACAGGAACTCATGGATTATGGTTGTACGGATTAATACCAGGACTACTAGGATTCTCCCCCAATCACTACTAAAACTGGAACTCCTGGTCGGAGCACTACACAAAAAAATGTGAGTACGGGGGTTAGTATAGTTAACTGAAAATCCTTGAGAATCTACATACCCAATCATATCGACTTTTATTAGTATGGTATTTCTGGCGCATTGATGCCCTGGGACCTTGGGATGTATTATTAAAGCAAGAGAGACGCTCGACCTACATATAAACGCACGTGGTGCATAAACCCACCGGACTAAAGATTTCCGACCCCTTGAAAAGAAACGAATTCCCCCAAAATAGCCAATTTTAAGCCCCACGCCCATTTCTCCGCTTGAAATAAGCCAAAGTCTACTTTAAACGTACCTCCAGACAACCGTGCGCCGTGTGCAGTCTAGCCCTCCACCGCGCCGCTCGGTGCATATGCAACTTCTCCACCTTATCAGAGCAACACACAAATACACACGATTCTCCAAAGGCTTTCTGGTGCGGGCAACAGAAGCATCCAAACAAATCCAAACATCTCGCCAAAACAAAGGCCAGAGGTTCCCACTGCCGCACGGTTCGCACAGCGATATCTCCACCAAGTCCGAAGAATCGGTCCCCATTGTTCCTCCTATTTCCAGACATGGCCAAGAAAAACTCCACCACGTGGTTTCCCACATGGAGCGGAACTCAAACAAACTTAAAGGATATCCATGAGTCCGATCTCGAGGGCTCTGCAAGCAACTCATCACAAAAAAGCCCTTCGATTTCCGACCACAGAAGAACAAATAGTCTCCAGGACGATAAATCACATGCGCAACAGGCTAAAGAGTCCAATTCTGCTGTTTCTGGAGGAATTCCCACGAAAAACCTGGCTTTTTCGGACCGCAGGATGAGTTTAAATGAAGATGTGCAGCGATCCAAGCTCAAGCCCAAGGCTTCTACGCTTTCACTCAATTCCTTTAAAGGAAACTGGCTTGCCTGGTCTTCTAAAGATGCGCTTTTACAGGATGAAACTGATGGGACTGGGATTGCGGCCGAAGACGGCCTGGAAAATGCTGAGATCACCCCGGATCTGAAGCCGCGACAAGTCCCCAGTCTTATTTCCCAAACAAGCTCTAAAAAGGACGAAGAAGAAGACGTTATTGAAGGTACAGACGATGAAAATGGCGCCAGCGACGTGCAGAAGCCAAAATCTTCGCTGTGGTCGTTTTGGAACGCCTCGGAAGAAGGAGCCAAAAAGCCCACGCCCGATTTGGGCCGGGTAACCAATAAAATCCTCAAGTCCACGCCTTCAATTCCTACCAAAGAGGATTTGCAGCCCAAAGCAAAGCACTCCAAGTCGGAATCCATCGATTCGGAAAATACGGCCGAAGAGGAGGCCGTACTCTATAAGCCACACACCAGTGCCTCGGAATTCAACAAAATCAACACGCACAAGAATGAAAACCTCGAAGACAACGGCTTGGTGCCACTCTGGGACCTGTGTCTTCGAGAACAGAGCCTGTCGCCTGCTCTGGCCACGTCGCTGAACTTTTTGCCCAATGGAGGAATCAAAAATGGCCAGGCATTTGATATCAAGTACTGGAGAAGCTATTTATCGCATATATCTACGAGACTTGGGTTCAGCAGTTTGGCCAATGATGAGGTTGCAGATCTGGACTTTTCCGAGCCGCAGAATATGGAAAAAGAGCTTAATACGCTTTATGAGAGAAGCTATAAGCTCTATGGAAGGTCTTTGTGCAAGCTTCCGCCGCAAAAGAGAGCATGTTTGCCCAATTTCAGTCTGTATTACACTGTTTCGCAGGATAAGCCTTTCAAACGTCAAAAAACGCAGTTGGAAGAGGATTCGGAGAATATCAATCTGATCTCGGTGACCAATGATGCCATGGGGAACCTTCTTATCAATTATTCTGATCAGCCAGTGGATCAGAAAGGCCAAATTGGCCCAAAAGGTGATCAAAAAGTTCAAGTGGGCTCAAAAAATGACCAAAAAAGTGACCAAAAAGGCCAGTTCTACGACCAGAAAATCTTCAAGTCTGATATAATCAACCAGAAACCCGGCCCTTTGAGAAAAATCAAAAAGGTCTTGATTATCGGAGTTCATGGGTTCTTCCCCACCAAAATGATCCGTCCCATCATTGGTGCACCTAAAGGAACCTCCCTCAAGTTCGCCAACGAGGCCGAAAAAGCCATTCTCCGGTACTTTGTGGAAAACGATATGATCAACGAGCAGGACTCCAACCATCTTAGCATCCAGAAAATTGCGTTGGAAAAAGAGGGCAAGATCTTTGACCGCGTTGAATTTTTCCTTAAGATCTTGAACACGTGGAAAAAAGAGCTTAATGAGGCTGATTTCGTCTTCATTGCTTGCCATTCACAAGGATGTGTTGTATCCATCATACTCTTGGCACAGCTCATTGAAAAAGGGATCTTGGAAAACCCCACATTCAAGCGAGTGGGCATTTTGGGAATGGCCGGGATCAACAACGGCCCTTTTTTCGGCATCGACAAGGGTTTTTTCATGAAAGCATACTCTGCCATTGAGCACGATTCAATGATGGAGCTTTTCGAGCTTACAAAATTCAATAGTAAGCAGTCGGTGGCCTATAAAGAGGCCATGCAAGTGATTATTGGGGCCAATGTGAAGATCTGCTTTGTGGGGTCGATAAATGACCAGTTGGTGCCTCTTTATTCAGCTCTAGCTTCTCATATTTTCCATCCGAATATCTACAGGGCATGTTATATTGACCAGACGTCTCGGACACCAGATTTTGTCAAACAGTTGGTGTCGATGTCTTGTCAGCTCCAAAATATGGGCTATTTTGACAATAACGTGATCAAGGAAATCAGTCCTATTTTGGCAGGGCCGCTCACAGGCGGGGGTCACTCGAAGATCTACAACGACGGAAAAGTCTACGATTTAGGAATCAAGTTTTTCTTGGATACTGATGATATGGTGATTCCGGAAAACCTGCAGCCAATCACCACCCAAAGCTCCAAACCAGCGGATTCGCGCGTACCCATCATTAACCAGATTTATGTGAAAGAGTACAACGTGGGCAAAATCGGCACCAATCCTTTTATTTTGCCGTGGTGTCTCCGGGGTCTCATTTTTAACGTGGAGAAGAACTGGAGGCGAGAGAATTCGGGCCACGAGCAGAGAGCGGGCCTAGACGAAATCCGAAGCTTATACGAACTGTTTGATTCGTGGAGACCCGACACCAAAGCATTGAAGGAGTTGAAATTTCGCCTTAATGGCATACGTGCTAGCAAACTCTGACAATTAGGGAGAGAAGGAGAAGGAGACTAAGTTAACTGCACGAACCGTCTAGGCTATATGCATGAAAGCCGATGTGCGTGCAGGGCACCAAGCTTAGGCGGAGATTGAGGGAAAACAGGGACCCAAAATGGCTGGAAACGCGGTTCTCTGATCATTATATAGCTAATATCCAGACATTAAGAAACCCCCCGTGACACGCTTTTGGGCGGGGCCCGAGCGATGGCGCAGAAACTCAAAACGCGTAAACGTAGCATGAGGACGTACGCCAGGCGTTGTGTGCAGGCCTCCCAATCTCTAAATGCAACAGGTGCAGATTACCGGAGAAGTTACCAACACAGGTGATTATTTTGTCCCGGCACCCCCAAAACCCTGCCCCCAATGTGCCCGACCAAATACCTTGGTATACTGCACCCCATGAGGCCTTCTGTTTCAGTGTATGTGGACCCTAGAGTTATGGCAGAGCGTGCCTATCAAAACATCCATAGTGAAAAAGCACCCTTTCTAGGGGCGCTTTCCCTGTTACTACGAGAAGACTCCCGAAAAAGCTCTGTGTTGGCCATGTTCCCAGGCATGGAGTGGGAGGTCCTCGAGTCTTCGGCCCGGGATCTTTTGAGAGCCAAGGACCGGCCGTCAAATGGACCCCGAAGGCCTGGCAGACCCCGAAAATCTGCACGCACGAGCCAGACCAAAGAAACGGCCCCAGAAAACGATGCTGACAATGGAGCAGATGAAGGAGACAGTTCTCAGGCTGCAGGCGGGAAAGAAAAAAATTTTGCTCTGTTTACCAAGCCGGAATTGGGGTTGATAGTGCTGGAATGGTACAGCCCTGGGTCCATCAATTTCCAGTACCTCCAGGAAGAGTGTTTTTTGCGGGACTTGAACTCGGTCCACAGCAAGGTCATGCAGCTTGAGACCAACTACGGCGACAAGCGCCAAATCTTACGTAGTGAAGAGATTCTCGCATTTGAAGTGTGCAACGAGATGTCCGAGTACACGCTCGAGGAGGTGTCGGCGCTTTTGCCTGGGTATTCCGTGGAGAAATTGAGGAAATTGATCACGTCGCATTATCCGCATAAGTTGGTGTGGAGTGCCGGCGAAACGGCGTATATTTTGAAGTGTTTACGTCTGCAGGTGCCGTTGGACGACATCTCGAGGGAGCTTCTTTTCCGGAGACCGTCCGAGGTCAAGACCAAGGCTGTGGCTTTGGCCAAACGGCACGGGGTTTTGAACTACTTTAGGAAATCCGCCGAGCACATGGATTACGAGGCCCGGATCGCCAATTTCATCAGTACGGGGCTCACCAAAGAGACGCTTCATGACGCCGAAAAAGAGGTGCGGAAAGATCTCAGTGGATGGCTTAAAAATGGATATTTCATGGATAGACCCGAGCGGCACGACGGCAGAAAACATGGGATTTTTTTCCGGGAAGACGTTGACGCCGAAATCGCCCGGCGTGGAGGAAGCTCTGCTCTCCCCTTCACCAAGGCCGAGAACTCTATCATCAACAGCAAAGTGCAAGGCGAAACGACGGCGGACGACTGTCAAAAAGAGCTCATTTTCCGAAAACCTTCGGAGATCCGCGAGCGGCTCCGCAAAGCCGAGCTTGTCACCGTAAGACAGAAGAAGTTCGCCAACAACATGGAGCGGTTGATCTACGAGGCGCAGTGGTACTCTTCTATGGCCGACAATGCCACCGGAGGCCGCAAGCGGCGGGCCCGAAAAGGTGTGGAGCTCGAGCAGTTGAAGCGAGAGGCTGCCAAAAAACCCCGGACCAAAATCGAAGCGGAACAACCAATGCCCAAGGGGAGATCCAGTCGGAGCCGTTCTCAGGCGGGCAGTATGCTCGCTTCTGCACGCACCTCAAGTGACGCAGAAGATGCAGCGCAGGTTGCAGCCCGCAAAAATGCCATCACCAAAAAACGCATGGAGAGTCGTCAGCGCAACCTTGAGGAACGGGAACGTCAAAGGCTCGAAAGGCAACGCCTGCGACGCCCTGCCCGTATTCTCACGCGAGCAGCCAGACTGAAAAAGGAGTACAAGCACCGGAACAATACGCTCTTGGAGGAGGCACAGTGGTTTCAAAGCATCACGGGAAACGGAACATGTGTGGCCGAAGGCGACAAGCGCAAGCGGGTACCCACATACCATCTTATTCCCGAGTTCCAGAACCGGAAGAAGTTGAAACATGCGCAGAAAAAGCTCATGGAGCGCAAGTACTCCATGGAACCACGCATTAAGCTGGCCACGCCCTCTGATTTCGACCCTTCCGTGGCGGAAGTCACCATCAAAGAGCTCCAGGATGCCATGGGAAGCGACCTGCTGGCGGACGACGAGAAAATCAGTCCCTTTGATCCCTGCAGCATTGTGGAAGATACTTGCATAGAGGCCGCAGGCAGAGATATCTATAATGAGCAGATCTCGCTGCGCAGCTTGTTCCCAGTTCGGGTGGACTTCAGTCCTTCAGTCCATGAGGGGCTCGATGCAGAGAAAGGACCCGTCATTAACGATGTTTTGGCCGCCAAGGTCATCCGAGATCACGAAAAGGGCTACACGTCGCTTCCTCTGAGTTTCCCGCCTTTCCGGAACCAGGACTTGGTCAACCCCCGCAACATCCTCCACATCCGGTACTTGCTTTACCCTCAGCACACGGAGCAGTACATCTTGGCCCAGCCCAAAAGTAACCAGCTCGACCCCATCAACGAGATCCAGAAGGTGTTCCAGATCCACTACGGACTCTACTTCGCCTACTCCGACGAGCTCAAGCATATCATCTACAACGAGTACTGTGAGGAGTTGGTGGACCTGGTGCAGGAAAACGACTTTCTGCGGTTCATGAACGTGATCGATAAATGGAATGCCCTTATGTTGGAGCTTACTCCGTACCCGGTGGAAATCGACCCGTCCATCGATATCAATGCCAGTTTGCGCGACTACTTGCCTCGAAGCTATGATTTCCACTACAACGCTAAGGATTTCCGGTTACAAAAGTTTTTCATGGAGGTGCTTGATGCAGGCGAACGGGCCAAGGCTGACAATTTTCCCCGTCGTGAGTCTCGGGGCAGTTTTTCCATGAAAATGCCTTCGGTACACAATGTGTTCCAGAGCTCGCCCGAGGTGTTTGTTTCTCGTTTCCGCCACCTACGGCCCATGGCTTATTCCGTGGCCTTTATCGACGCCTTGACCCACGTCCTGTCGTTGTCCCGGTTCTGCATCCAGCAGATGATTCTTCGGGCCTATGTCCGGATTGTGTCTCCGGAATCGCGCAAGCTTCGCTCCTACAAGGCCTTTTCGGCAGAGGTGTATGGAGAACTCCTTCCTTCGTTTGTGAGTGAGGTTTTGACCCGGCTCGACTTTAAGCCGGGCCAAAAATTTTACGATTTGGGATGTGGCGTGGGGAATGCCACGTTTCAAGCGGCCCTTGAGTTTGGAGCCAGCGATAGTGGAGGCTGTGAAATCATGGAACATGCTCTGCACCTTGCTTCGCTCCAGCTGATTTTTCTCCGCAAACAGCTCCAGGTTTTCGGGTTGAAACCACTCAATCTCTCGCTCGACTTGTACCAGAGCTTTGTGGCCAATGAAAATGTGCAGCAAAAGTGCCAGGCCTGTGACGTGATCCTCGTCAACAACTTCCTCTTTGAGTTCCCGTTGAATGTGGAGGTGGG
>NKZZ01002054.1:459-64831 GCA_002370815.1 Metschnikowia hamakuensis | reverse complement strand
AAGCAAAAAAAAAAAAAAAAAAAGGTAAACAAGTTTATAAGTTTATAGGATAAATGGTTCATTGCGGTAGCATTCTGGAAAGACAATTTTTATAAAAAAACCAGAAATTTATGGAATCCTGAAACTTGCCTATTTCCAACTTATTAAGTCTAGTTTCGTTCGAGCCTACTTTCAGACCACCAAGTGCCGGTTGCAGAGCCCCAAAAAGTCACGTGACGTGTTTTTCTACCACCTTGCAAAAATCAACTTTTCCTTTTTCCCCAAAACTCTTTTTACCATTGTAATCCCCAAACTCGCCGCTATCTAAAACACTTATTTTGAGCGAAAATTATTTTTTGAACCACACAAAAATATCTGAAATCTCAGACATCCATTCGAACAAAAAGCCTCGATCACGTGATACATAGTTAAGCTCAAAGTCAGAGTTTGAAGAGTTTTTTTTTTTTTTTTGAGTTTAGTAAAGTAGAATAAAGTAGGATAAAAAATGATAAGTATAGAATAAATAGAGTATAAACTAGGATAAAGTAGAATAAGAATCGGGTGTACGGGTGTAAAGTGGATGTGAGTGAATGACCGAGTATGACTAGTGTGAATGGCTCTGAGTATAAAAGACCGTTTTATAAGACCAAAACAATAAGCGGGTCTGAGTTGTGTAAACGTGTGGCCTGTTTAATCAAATAATTGTTCATACGCCAATTTGGTACTTGTGTTGTCTGCAGTATACTAATTATCTGCAGTACACTACTTATCTGCAGGTCCGCTGGGGGTCGGTTTCTTGGGTTCAAGCAATAGCAGCCATACCAAATTTTGGTACCTAACTTCTTTTACTAGCAGGGTACATTATGCCAAGTTTCAGCCAATTTTATCCAGTACCCCCTAAGAAAACTTCTGCTTTCATATCATGCACTGCTCTGCGGTCCTGCACATAATCCATATATACACTTCTATACACTTCTACACCTTTCACTTCTACACCTATCCATTTGTATCTAAATCCATCTAAATCCATTTCAATCCATTTCAATCTATTTATAGATTTCTAGTTAATTATGAAAGTGTCTTATAATGATGAGACTGCACATAACACCGGGCTGCGTTTGATCAAGTCTTAATCTTATCTTACTATTAGTATAGCACTGGATTGGAACTACTGGCCTGGTGACCAATTATCCCAAAAGACTGGGTTTTTTGTAAAGAATGGGAACGTGGATAAACTTAGAAGGTCTTATATGCAGCACCACAGATTTTTAGGGTCTAAGAATTAGAAAAAAAAAAAAATTTACGAATTACAAAAAATTTTGGGGTTTCAGTGTACGGTGATCAGAAGTTTTGGTGAGCTAGTGCACTATACTATGAGCGCGCGGCCGTGGTGCATATAGTATTGGGTGGTGCATATAGACTTAGATTATCAGCCTGCCACAAGAATATGGTAGAAATTCCCTTATACTGTTTTATTCTAATACTTTATTTACTTTATACTAGTATATTATGTTATGTTATTTACTAAGCTGTTTTATGTTTTTTTCTTTTTTTTGGCGTGCTTAGAGATACGTTTTGGTATTGCATCCTGCAAGTACACACGACTGAGTACAGGAACAACAGAATGGTTTCAATAATAATCGGAGTGATAATGAGAGCAAGGCGGTTTCCAAAATAAGAATAAAAGTGGTGGTTCTGGACTGGAGAGTCAGAAATTAGAGGGTGGATGGTTTTGTGTGGATGGTCATAGCGTGGATAGTGTGGATAGTGTTGATGGGTGGAGTGCATGGTGGAGTGCATGGTGTACGGGTGGGGGCCGTATCAGAGCGACACGAGTCAACTTCCCCAGCACTCATGTTTAGCTTATGCACACGTGCCCAGGGTGTGGCCAACAGCACCATTAGTGCCGTTTCGGCCATGAGTATTATTGTGGCCATCTTATCACTCATGCAGCTTTACCTTGGCGGGGCCTGGAGTATTGACACCACGGAAATCGGCCACATCAAGGCGCAAGCCCTGATGAAGAACTCCCGTTCGTTTGGCGCTGAAGCAGGCAGTCCCCGGGAAAACTCAAAGTTGGCCTTTGACTTGTCTGCAGACTTGACGCCTCTTTTCAACTGGAACACCAAGCAAGTGTTTGTATACTTGACGGCCGAATACGACGGCAAGTCGCCGGGCTCCTCCAGCTCCGTGACCTACTGGGATAAGATCATCACCAGCAAGGAGGATGCCAAGCTCCAGTTGAAAAACGCAAAGTCCAAGTACTCGGTGTGGGACGTGGAGAAGTCGTTCCGCGGCCGCAATGCCACGTTGAAGTTGCAGTGGAACGTCCAGCCATGGGTGGGACTCTTGACTTTTGGAGAAACCACCACCCAGGAACCTTCCATCTTTAACTTTGCCCAGATCCAGAAAAAATCAAAGAAATAATCGGGTGATTGGTGGTCCAGAAAACGGTGATATTGGCTATGAGTTCGTATGTATAGGAATATGTGATCTATACTCAACCATACTATCATGAACCATGCTATGAGTCTAGGACTTAACCTCTTATTTGCGTTGGAATGTTTGGTGTGTATGGTTCATGGTGAGATACCTGCTGAGTAGCACATGTCATTGAAATGGGTTTCAATCACTAGATAGTGTCAATAATTCATAGCCGAATAGGAAATCAGTAGCGAAGACTGGTGAGTCGAAAGGGCGAGTTGAAAGAGCTGGAGAACCGGACGAGTGGGTCCTCCAACACTGCCACCTTTTACCATATCGAGCTTTCCAAGGGTATGCTTAAACTCGGCCGTAAGGTCCCCAAATTCGTTTGAAATTCAAATAGCATAACCCATAGTGATTGTTTCAAAGTGGAATTATTTCTCTTGCCTGGCGACAGTAAACCTGGGTCTGCTGTGTAAAAGTGCCAAAGCATATCTCCAGTGTCAAGCACTCGAGTAATTCAAAAAATAGGAAACACAAAAAAGACAAGAAAACCAGGGGTAAAAAAGTAAGTGAAAGCTCCTCTCGTGATGTGATATGCAAAATTCAATTTGATGGGGAAAAACTGGTAGTGGCTTTGTCAGATTCTTGCGTGACCATAATGGGAATTGTGAGATTCGCTTTGATAGCAAACTTTTGCGGGGGAAAGTATAGCAGCATGTTGCAGGACTTCAGTAAGATGGGAAAAGGTAGTCATGTGGTGTGCTCTTCATAAAAAGCCCTATCAAGGAAAACGCCAATATCATGGCTATTGCCAAAGTTGAATTGTATATAGAACCCATAAGTGAAGTCCTTTTGAATCAGTATAGATAAGTTAAAGTTTGGAAGAGTTCAAGGTCACTCAATAAGGTTAATCGATAAGATCCATTCAATAAGGTCAATCAATAAGGTCAATCAATAAGACCGGGCCAATAAGACCAGGCCAATAAGATCCATTTGAATCAATTCAGCCGTTTGGCTCAAGAGTCGAATCTTGGAGAAATCTATCATTTAAATCATTCAAAGTATTGTCTTGTTGACTCATTGATATGATCCTTTGATCTCTTGAACAGTTTGTCCTTCTCAACATCAACTGTGGATAACAACGGTGAAGATGCTTTATTTCGATGCCAATCTCTTGGGACAGTTAAGTTGGTTCAGCGTCCACAAAATCGTCCATAGAATCTCCTCGTTCAGGGAAATCGTATTCCAGAACTGACTGACTGAAGTCGGTACTTCTGGGCATCTGGATTAGCGGTTTGATTGTATATGTTCTCCGAAGAGTCTTCAACATCCACATGAGGGGAAGAGAGAGGAGAAGGAAAAGAAAGAGGAAAGAGGAAGGAGAAAAGAAGAGAAAGAAGAAGAAAGAGGTGGAGATAAAGGGGGAAAAAAAGGGAAAAGAGAACCTGGGGATTAGGGGTTTATATACAATTTCCCTTTTCTCGCCCCGCGCTGTTTAATTGCAGCCATCGGCCATGCAGGAGCAGCCCCCTCCCCCCTCTCTCCGCGAAATATATAAAGCTGCGCATTCCCCTTGGTTTTCAAAGCCATAAATAGGAAAAGAATAATTAGGAAAAGAATAATTAGGAAAAGAATAATTAGGAAAAGAATAATTAGGAAAAATGTCGTGATAGTTAGAGTCCTTTATTTCAGCTTTTGACCTCCATGTGGATGTGTGTTGCTTGTCATTGAATCTTATCTATCGTATACACCTTTGTCATCCCAATCAAGCTACTGCCCATTCAGTATAGTACTACTATAAGGAGCTCTACCCATTCAGTATAGTATTACTATAAAGAGCTCTACCCATTCAGTATGGTATTACTATAAAGAACTCTCTCTATAATATATGACTCTGGTCCTCCATCTACTGCCACCCTATATCTGGGATACCTGATGTATCCATGTGTGACTTAAGATGCATATAATGCTCTATCAATGCTCGAATGCTTTTTGTCTCTCATGCAGTCATGTCATTATCAATGTTTTATCAGTCATGCAGTCATGTCATAATCAATGTTTTTGGTTTGTCGGCTACATGCCCAACTCGCTCAAGACCAGGACGGCGGTCTGGCGACGAGAGTGCCGGGCCTCTCCGGCCACGGATGCAGAAACCCCCAGAATGCGCTCGATGTCGTTCCGAAACCGCACCACTTGCGGCTGCTCCAGGTTAAACCACAAGAGATACTCCATGGTTTCGGGGTAGCGGTCGTAGAGGCCGAACGCAGGCGTGGAGATGCCTTGGCACCGGGCCTCGATTTGCTGCACGAGCATAGCAGCTACGCCTGGCCTCAAGAAGTTGCGCGTACGGATCATCCGTTCGGGCGTGAAGAAGTCCGCGATGTTGTCGAAGAACCGGGTCATGGTCCATGGCGGTCCCACGCACATGCTATTGAAGTGCTCAATCTCGCTGTATAACTTTTCGCGAGGGTTCTGCGAATGCTCGACCTCGAGGTCCAAGATGATTTGCTGGAGTTGTGCAAGGGTCCGAATGCCGTAATAGTCATTCAAGACCTTGAAGCGGTCGAAGATCTCCCTGACCGGATGTGTTTGGTGCAAGAACTGGAGGAACACGCGGTAGATGTACGAAATCTTCTTGTGCACCATGGCCTCGGCCCAGTTTCCCGAAACCAAGAATCGTTCGCAGCAGTTGAGCATCACCTCCAACGTTTGACTGGGGAGTCCTTGTTTGGCTTCTCGGAGTATTATTGCAAAGATCTCGTTAAACTGGTTGCCCGAGAGCCGGATATTGCGCCGCACACAGTTGTGAAGAATGCGTTCGTATTCCTTGATCTCCAACGGCTCAAGGTTATACTTATTCTCGAGCATCTGGAGCTGCACCGTGTACACATCTCTGTACTCGAGCTGGAGAAGTTTGGGGAGCACCACAAGGAAGTCCAAATCGGCGTTGACTTCTGGTTCGGCAACTTCTGGTTCAGTCTCTGGTTCAGTCTCTGGTTCAGTCTCTGGTTCAGTCTCTGGTTCAGTCTCTGGTTCAGCCTCTGGTTCAGTCTCTGGTTCAGTCTCTGGTTTAATCTCTGGTTCAGTCTCTGGTTTAATCTCTGGTTCAGTCTCTGGGGCACGGAGCTGGTTCTCGATTTTTTGTTCAGTTTCTGGGGCACGGAGCTGGTTCTCGATTTTTTGTTCAGTTTCTGGAGCACGGAGCTGGTCCACGATTTCATTAAGTTCTGTCAATGCATTGTTCACCAACAATGTTGTCACGTTCAAGTTGCCATAAGACAAATAAACCTTACTCATTTCCTTGAGAATGGAAAGCCGGAGCTCATAGCTCATCTTGTCAGCCACCTTATCACGAAACTGGTTCAAGAACTGCACAATCAAGTCGATGTTGCCCGAAGTGGTCATGGAAAACTCAGAGAGAATCTCCAAAAGCGGCACGGCATTGCGAAGAAGCTCCGTATCGGAGACTTTCTTGGGCCGGACTCCCTCGGTGCTGGCCATGAAGTTGTGGGGGCCGAGGTTGAAGCCGTAAATGTCGAAAATCGACTCTAAAAGAACAAACGAGTTCTTGAATCCATTCTGGTTGCGCATGTCCACCTTCAAAAGCGCATGGATCAAGTACTTGTAGCTCCGGGCGGAAATGTCGATTTTAAAGCCCACCATTTCTCGGTAGAGGTCCAAGATCCGTGAAGTGCCCAGGAAAGAAGCACCTTTTTTCGTGAACTCATGGAGAAACGGCAAGTATGTTTCTTCACTGAGAATGTTCAGATTCTTGCAATGGCGGAAATAACGGTCTGCTGCTCGTTCTTGGGTGTCTCCTGCATGTTCTTGGGTGTCTCCTGCATCCAGCGGCAAAGGCACCGACAACGAGTGTTTGATCAACTCCACCAAGATAGTGTCCAAGTTTTTCGGGCTGATGCTTTTGTTTTCGATGCGCTCGTCTAGAGCTGCCACCATGCTATTGACCTGCTTTTTAAGCATCCACTGGTCCCGTTTATCGGCGGTCTGCCGGACCCACACCCTATAGTTTTTGAGCTGGGCCTTGGTGATGAGATTGCTCTGGAACGGCACCTCGCTATGGCGGTGTCCTTCGTTGGCCAAGTCATTGCTCTTTTGGAACTCCCCCATCTTGGTATGGAAATTGATGCCGTGGTAGTACACTCTGTCGGTGAGGAGCTCTGCGTCATGGGCAAACTGCCATACCCGAAGAAACTCTCTTTTGGAGAAAGTGGCCGTGAAGAAGGTGATCATTTGCACCACCATATCTGCATCAAGGTAAGTGGTGTTGTTCTGGAGCTGCTTTTCAAAGAGCTCTTCGACGGCCTGCATGGCCACCTTGACGTTGCACTGGAAAAGCTTGATTGGTAACATCTCGCTCTCGATCCGAGGAATGTACTTGGAGTCGATCTGGCCTTTTTCCACCCGCTCCATGAAATCGTCACGGTATTTCACCGCCCCGGGGTAATCATTGTTGTTGATACAGGCCCGAATGATACCCCGGAAAATGGGGTACGTGGGCTGGAGCTGCCGTTTCTGCATCTGAACATAAAGACGCTCCACCTCTTTCTGACTCCCCACCGAGGCCAAGGCGCCCATCACCACCGAGTAGTGGATCACCCGCGGGAGGTCTTTTTTCCCGTACATGTCTTCGAACTGCTGCTGCAAGAGCTTCCAGTTTTTCGTGCGTTCATTCACTCGAAGTAGTAACACGATCTGCTCGTCGTCCTGGAGATGCGGAAAAGAAGCGTACTTTTCAATGGCACGCTGGGGGGTTTTGAGCTGGATATATGCCTTCATCACCGACGTTAGATCCTCATTAGTAAGCACTTGTTGGTTGTTTTTGAAGTCAAACACTTCGATGACCAAATCGGGAATGGCGGTGCACGCGGCGCTCATGGCTTCCGATAGAAACCGGAAATAGCCGTCTTTGTTTGGAACCACCTGCATGATAAGCTTTTGCAAATCAACAAGGTGGCTTTGTTTGTCCCCATATCTTTTGCTGTGTGCAAGGGCCAAACGCCAGGCCTTCTTATATACAAGATGGTGGCCCGAAAAGGTAAGCAGCGGGTCCTGGTCGATCATGGTGATGTAACGCACACAGTCCACGATGGGTTTGGGACCGGAAGAGCCGTAGAGGAGGCATTTCCGGAGGAGGATGGCGTTGAGCTGGTGCTTTTGGCTGGTGGAGTAGTGAAAGCTCAGTAGAAACGATCTCATGGCCTCGGCATTATGGAAGAGCTGGCCCTCGGTCTTTTCGAGCTGCAACACCTGCATCAGTGTATAAGCCCAACTAGGGAAAACTCCCATGTCCAGAGAGTCATGCAATTGTCGAAGCCGGCTCTCCTGCAGGAGCAAGAGGTCCCGGAACGCGTCGTAGTCGCCTCTATTCATCATCAAGTGCACGAGTTTCTCGTGGCTGGCATAGAGTTTTCGCTGCAAGGAGATATTCGGGTCTGGGTTCGACGGCTGAAAGACCAGTCGCCATGTTTGTAGCAAGAACTTATATGCCTGGTCGCCATATTCGCCCAGAGCCAGATCAATTGCCGCCACGAAAAGCTCGTGCACCGAGGAATCGAAGATCTTTCGCCCTCGGATGTTCATCAACACATTATCAAGCGTTTCTTCATTGGCAATCACTCGTTCAATGTCACTAGACGTCAAAATGTTGGCTGAAAAGTATGGCTGCGTAGCATAGCGTCTGAGCGGGGGGAGAGGCCGGCTAAACGACGACGGCCGCGGTATATATATGAGGCGATGTATTAGATGCCTTTGGAAATGGGCAGACCGGCGTGTCCGTAGTAGTGTGTGCATATCCCTGGGGATTAATGTATGGAGCGATAGATGAGAATGAGAAGAGATCTTTTGTTGGGCTATGTGCAGGACGCACAAAAAATGCAGCACACAAGCTTCATTGCGTCTTAAATGCCATCAACATATGATCTTCTTTTTGGTACTTCTATTTTCGCTATTGTCATCACATATTCAAATCCAATCCACCAATGGTAGTTCACCAGGCAATGCTTGTCAAATTGGAGCTGCAAGGATAATCCTGAGCTGTAAGAATTTCATGGGTCTTGACAGAAAAAGAAAGACTGGGTTTGTAGCTGAACAAAGGTGGGAATGCTGGCATTTATATATTCTTTTTCGTTTTGTGTCACTTACCCCTTTGTGTTTCACATGTGCAGCAAGGGATGCATTTAATCCCGCAAAAATGTATATATAAGGACGCCCTTCCTCCCACGCAACCAATATTTATGCGGGCCATTTCACGTGGGAGATCTCTTCTCCCTCCCACCCATAGTCAGATGGGAGTGGAGGCGTGCCGGGGGAGACTTGGTAATGTCAGGGGAAGAAAGTTTAGTTCGAAAATACATTTTTTTTTTTGGGGTTGGATTGGTTTGAATGGTGGAGTCTAGGGTGCGGCACGTGACCAGAGTGAAGGGCAACGGTGCAATGTACAAGACTGCAGATAAGTGGGGTGGGAAAATTATGAATTGGAGACAGGGAGGGGAGTCTGTCGGTGGGAGAAGAGTGGGCTAAGTGGTCGGAGAAGAGTAGGTTGGTGGTGGGAAAAGAGTATGGCCAGTGCGTTATATGCAGGACACCGAAATAGTTGGTTTTCTTTTTTTTTCTTTCTCTTTTTTGTATGTGAAATGTGCAGTGGAAGGTTCTTCGGTGAGTTCAATATTACTTAGAGAGCTGGTGAAATAGAGGATATTGTTGGTGTAGATGTAGAGATGTAGAGATTGAAGCGGGCTTATGTACAGGATACACAATAAACGTGTAATTGAACTGCAGATTTCAGATCTAATATTTTTTAATGGAATGGAAACAGGTCCGAAATAGGAAATTCAAGTATGAATTAGTCACGTGACAAAGTGGGCATTTTCCACTGTTGCTACAAACTACACAGGAACCATGAAACCACCCTGAAACATCATTGAAACTTTTAAAATGCCCTCTTTTTTGAATTAATGTTGTGTGTTCAACGTATATTCTTGAAGAGTCTCATCACTTCAGGTTCATGGTGAATGATTATGGTTCAGGTTCATTAGTTGAATTCAGTGGCGTAGATCGCACTGATTCTCACTAAATGTGATGCTCATTCCCAAAAGAGATTGCAGCACCACAATTTCACACATGGTCTCCCACTGCATTACTCACTGTGGCCCTAGGTGGCTTGATTAACGTTGATCGGACGGGAAACAGTTTTTTCCACTTGGTATGGCCGCACCCGAAAAATTATTTTTTGAAGGTATTATAATGGATATATCAAAAAAGACACTTTTATAGAGAAATCTAGAAATATCCATCCTTAACAAATCTCCTCGGCCAGGCCTTTTCCCGAAATGCCGTGTTAAGATTGTTAGTGCAAAATAGCATTTAGCAGACCAAGCCCTTAAAGCTTTTATAGTTAAAATCACGTGATCTCTTCAATTAGCTTCATCCATTCCACACCAATAAAAAAAGTCGATGTGTTGCAAATTAACCCTTGGTTAGTTCATAAGCTGGAACGCTAACGAGAGTGTTAGAAACCAATATCGTAATAGTTCCAGCTTATGAATTAACCAAGGGTTAAAGTTCAACAGGTTATGAGCAGGTTATGAGCCCTGTTACTGCGACTTGGGCCAAGCTGCAAACACTGTGAGACCCGACATTGTATATCAGGCACTAAACTTGGCCAGGTATTTAAGGGAACCCAAGGCAAAACATAAGAGTGCAGCCCACAAGACTGTGAGGTACTTACTACAGAACCTAAGAATAGAAGCGATCTCCACTTCCTGTATCCATATACTATACTGCCTTACTCCCCTGCCTCACTCCCCTGCCTTACTATTATCACTCAAGACAAAAATGCTCATAGCTGGAAACAAGTAGATTCTGTAGATTTGTCTCACTTGCCAAGCTCAAATCTCCATCCAGAATTCACTACACTCCTATATTATACTATTATACTATACTACTATTATACTATACTATTATACTATACTATTATACTATTATACTATTATACTATTATACTATTATACTATACTATTATACTATTATACTATACTACTATACTATTATACTACTATACTATACTACTATTATACTATACTACTATACTATTTTACTATTATACTATACGACTATTTTACTATACTATACTATACTACTATTTTACTATACTATACTACACTACTATACTATTTTACTATTATACTATACGACTATTTTACTATACTATACTATACTACTATTTTACTATACTATACTACACTACTATACTATTTTACTATTATACTATACGACTATTTTACTATACTATACTATACTACTATTTTACTATACTATACTACACTACTATACTATTTTACTATTATACTATACGACTATTTTACTATACTATACTATACTACTATTTTACTATACTATACTACACTACTATTTTACTATACTACTCTACTACTCTACTACACTACTTCATACTCGGTGAGGGTAGATCCTTGGGATTTAATGGGAATATGGCTGAACTGGACCCTAAACACCTTAGTACATCTTTGATCTGAGACTGTCTATAGTCTCGTTGGTACATCATACTGCACCTCTACCTCTACGCATCGATCTCATTAAATGTAGTTATTCACACTTTTTTCTCTGTGGCCTGTACCGTTCCCACCCGCACTTTATACCCGCACTTTACACCACACTATACTTTTTAGAGCCATTCTGATCATCATTGTTATACCATTGGCGCATTTACTACCACACTAAATTAGACACTAAAGTGCGACACACTAATTACACAATAAATTACACACTAATTACACACTAAATTACACACTAATTACACACTAAATTACACAATAAATTACACAATAATTACACAATAAATTACACAATAATTACACAATAAATTACACAATAATTACACAATAAATTACACAATAAATCACACAATAATTACACAATAATTACACACTAAATTAGACACTAAATTGCGACACACTAATTACACAATAAATTACACAATAATTACACAATAAATTACACACTAATTACACACTAATTACACACTAATTACACACTAATTACTGTTACGCGTTTATATAAACGCGATCATAATCTGGCACGTGAGTCTCATTGGCTTCCAATAACGCTTTTAAGTAGGGAACTTCTGTAGTCATTTCTTCGCTTGTATTATTGTTTCTGGTATATCTAAACTAGGCATCCTTTATATAATCGTGGAATCTTATTCCTTATCACAAGCTGAGCTGAAGAGAGTTCCCGCCTTATATCCAACTGGCTGGCCTGGATCCGACGGAGCCACAGTTCGAGGAGGAAAAATGTATAATTGCGCTGTAAAAAAACTGGGGGGGGATCGCCTATTTATATACCGCAGGAACAGGCGGTTTTGTGGCCAGAAACAGACGGTTTTGTGGCCAGAAACAGACGGTTTTGTGGCGGCACAAATATGAAACACGCGCGGCGTGCGAATATAAATTGCAGCCAAATCCGCTCCTCAATACTTCCACCCTTTTTTTCAACACCCATTGAACTTCCACCTTCTTTTTTCACCACCCTCTTTTTTCACCACCCTTTTTTTTCAACACCACCCGACAGCTTATATTCCTCATGTGTGATTCTATCAGAGGCTGTCATTGGCCGGTGATAACTCCCTCCTCGGAGTTATTGCCCCTTCGTGCCGACTCTGCGTGAGGGAATATTATCAGAGATCATTCATTGGTTCCAGATACTCCACTGGTCGGCTTTATATCCAAGAGTGGTTAATCCCTCCGTGTTTCATCTGTATCTCCGCATGCTGAACTGAGAAGTACATTCTCCTCTTGTTGAGTTTCAGTATCCTGTACATATGAGACGTGCGAGTCTCATATGTTCAACAATACTGCACAAATACTCCTTGCACTCTATTCTGTTCTCCATCCACGCTATGGCACTAAACTCCTATTACTTCCTCCATCCAATTACGTCCTCCATACTTTGTAAAGCACTGCCCTTTAAATATATGATCTAGACCTCTATATGAAGGTTTGCAAGGTACTCGTGAGCTTGAGCTGCATCTCGTCCCATTCGCTCTCTTCCTCGCTGAGCACGGTGATGGCACCACCGGCTCCAATTCTCCACACGTTGGTGCGCGCATCATTTTCCAAATCACCGACCAATCGGCATCGTCGGTGAGAGACCAGTAGCCCGCCACTCCGGAATAAAAACCTCTTCTTCCCGATTGGGTGTTTTTCTGAAGCCGATTGTCTTTAGAAGGTCAAAGGAAACAGAAGAAAAAGAGAGACATTCGTGGATGCGGACTTGGCGACAAATATAAAAATCAGATAAAAAGTTACTTATAGGTATAAATTGGCATTGGGTTTGAGGAGGTTTAAGGGTTTAGTTTTATTGTCTTGACCTTCGCAGCCTTGGAGTTAAAATCGTCCAGAACATCGCTCAAAACCAGAACCGCGCTCATAACCAGAACCGCGCTCATAACCAGAACCGCGCTCATAACCAGAACCGCGCTCATAACCAAAACCGCGCTCATAACCAGAACATCGCTCAAAACCAGAACCAAAACTCTACGTAAAAGGACCCATATAAATCTAAAGAAAAAGAAGGAACAATAAAGAGTATATAATATCAGACACCCATTAATATAGTATAATATAAATAGGGAGAATATGAATATATAGTATAGGCTCTTGTGACATAAAAATACAAAAGACCACCATCAAGGACTCCAAGCACTTGCGCAGTGTGTTTGACATTCTTCTTGCTGCGGGCAACTATATGAAGGATAGTTCGAAGCAAGCCAAGGGCTTAAGTTGAGTTCGTTGCAGCAGTTGAATTTTGTCAAGGACCATAAGAACAGCATATCGTTTTTGCATTATGTGGAGAAAACCATCCGGTTGAAGTACACCGAACTTATGGAGTTCATGGACGAATACTCCGAATACTCCGAATCGCCCGGGAACGCCCGGGAACGCCCGGACCTGGAACAAGCTGGTCTTCTCTGACGCTCAACATCCTCGAATTAAAAAAAAAAAAACTGATCATTAAAGACTCATCAATGAGGTTAAGGGACTTCCAAGGGTACACCGTAAGCTCGAAGTGTAGCTCATCAAGTACTGCACCTGGCACACTGCACACTGGTCCACTGCACCTGGCACACTGTTCCACACTGCACACTGAGGACAAATGGGTTCATTATATACCGAATGGTCAAAGCTCGGCCCAATAAGGTTTCTCCATAAGCATCATTCTCATTCTTGAAATGTTCTCATCTCAGTCCTGAATTCATTTATCCATGAGTCTCAGCCAGGAGAAAATTAATCTAGGGAGGTTTCCTTGCCTGATGTTCTCCTGCATAGTGTTTCCATAGTCTTTCAATGCGTCTCTCGTCAAGTCTTTAGCTCTTAGCCTCTTTTCTTGTCATCATACTCCGCCACCGTCTCCGAGTAGATTGGAGCCAGGGACGTACCGGAAGATCGGGACATACAGACCAGGTGCAGGGCCAGGTGCAGGGCCAGGTGCAGGAGCACTAGATACAGAAACCTGTGCATACAACACCTTCTATGGAGGAACCCCTGTATAGACCAGACCTATATGGAGGAATATCTGGATGGAGTAAGATAAGTGACATTTTCAAGTGGTCGCGGCGTTGTAAAGAATCGCGCGCGTGGATCGGTGGCCGCGCACCGCACCCTGGAAACTCATCAGATAAGATAACAATTCCGCCCTGCGCTTGGTCTTCGCACCGTGAAATAAAACCCCACAATTCCCAATTCCCAGAACCCAAAAGACAAAAGACAAAAGAAAAGAGACAAGAGAAAAAGACAAAAGACAAAAGACAAAAGACAAAAGACAAAAGACAAAAGACAAAAGAAAAACCCAAAACCCAAAACCAAAGAAAGAATGGAAAAGTTAAAAACAACCTTTCCTCAGGATAATATCCATCATCTAAACACCATCACCAGCTTCACGCTGGCACAGGGAAAAGAGGTCAATGTCACGGGAAACGTGGACCAGGCCATGGACATCGCGTTACAGACGGAAGGCGTGGAAATCGATGAGGAAACCAATAAACGGTTGCTTCGGAAAATCGACATGTACCTCATGCCGCTCATTTGTCTTCTTTATGCTTGTCAGTTCATGGATAAAACCACCAGTTCGTATGCGGCGGTGATGGGCTTTAAACAGGCGTTCAATATGCAGGGCGACATGTACTCGTGGTGTGGCACGGCGTTTTACCTTGGGTACTTGGTGTTTGAGTTTCCGGCCAATACGTTGATCCAGCGGTTCCCACTTTCGAAAGTCACTGCTATTTTCATTTTGTTATGGGGAACGATCTTGTGTCTCCATGCAGTGCCCCGGCTGTATGCAGGAGTCATCACTTTAAGGACAGTTCTTGGTATGTTGGAATCCGCCGTGACCCCTGCAATGGTGATTTTCACCAGTCAATGGTATCGGAAAGAAGAGCAGTTTCTCCGGACTGCCATTTGGTTTTCTTGCAATGGTATTGGCATTACTCTTGGTGGAGGTATAGCTTATGGAGTGGCTGCGCATGCTCAACATTACTCCATGGAGGGCTGGAAGATCTTATTTGTGGTCACGGGGCTCATGACGATTGTCATTGGATTTCTCTTTTATTTCCATATCCCCGATTCCCCGGCTCAAGCATGGTTTCTTAATGACCATGAAAAACAACTTGTGGTGGAAAGAATCCGTCTGAACCAACAAGGGTTCGGGAACAAACACTTCAAAATGGACCAGTTCAAAGAAGCCATGACGGATTTAACCGTGGTATTATTTTTTTTCTTTGGAATCTCCTCAAATATCCCCAACGGAGCAACCACCAATTTCGGGGCCATTTTGCTCCTGACGGACTTTGGGTACACGTCCAAACAAGCCTTATACATGAACATGCCCACGGGAGCAGTGGAGTTTTTCGGGTGTATTTCACTTGCATATTCCGTTCGCTTTGTTAAGCACCGCTTGGCCGTGGCCATTTTTGCTTCCGTCGTCACCATTGCCAGTGCCTGCATGTTGGCGTTTGCTCCCGGAAAACAGACCCGCTTGGCCGGTTATTACCTCATGTCCGTTTACCCCACCACGATGATCTGTCTTTTGTCGTTGGTGGCTTCGAACATAGCGGGCCATACCAAGAAGATCACGTGCAACTCCGTCTTGCTCATTGGCTATTGTGTGGGGAATTTGATTGGTCCACAGACCTTCATTGAAAAACAGGCTCCCAGTTATACGGGAGGCAAGATCAGTTTCGTCGTGTGCAACTGTACATCCACACTTTTGCTCATAGCCATTTACTTCAATTTCTGGCGTCTCAACCGTAAGAAGGAGAGGGAAATGGAGCTTTTGGACGAAAAGGTCGAATTGTTGGAAAACATCGAGTTTGCAGATTTGACCGATAAACAAAACCCTTACTTCCGCTATATGCTTTAGAAGGGAAAGAAAAGGCATTATAGAATATACTGTCTGAAGCGACAGAATAGACAAAAGAGACAGAAATACTGTCTGAAAGGACAGAAATACTGACTGAAAAGACAGAAATCTTTGGACTGCAAACTGGCTTTTTTAACCATTGAATTGATTTCATTGAGAGACAACTTCAACTGGTCCTGCACATAGCACCCTCTCTTGGACCGTGGAATTGTTCCAAATCTTCAACGTCATTTAGACAAATCTTCAATGACTTCAGAGATGATTAATGGGTAAGGAAAAACTGGGGTGTGAATTTCTTCTGGATTAATTCAATCACCAGTGGAACTGACGGTCCAGAATCCTCCATTAACGTCCATTAAAGTCCATCAGTCGATTGATTCAGCTGAATATTTCAATTCGAATAGATTTTTGGATTCCGAAAAAGGAATTGTGGACATTTCGTATGTAGTGCTTCCACATACCAAGACTTCCACATGCCAAAAAAAAAGAGGAAACGGGACTTGGACTTCTCAAATATGGCGTAGACTGATAAATATACATTATCTGGCTCACCTGACTCACCTGGCTCACGTGGCTTGATGGATATGTTGCACCTGCATGTAACCATGTTAGCCTTTAGGGAATTCCAATCTTCACCAAAAAGACACAGTTTTCACCAAAAACTTAATCCTGGGTGCTAGATGCAGGCAAATGTCTTAAGCCCCCATTTTCTCTTTTTTTTTTTGTCTCGATTTTCTTTTTTTTTCCCATTTGCATTCACCAGGCCGGCCTTAGTAAAGTCACCTCAACGAGAGTTGATTCACGCAGAAAAGAGACTCTATTTTTGAATCCATAGTCACGTGTCTTTAAAATATTAGCAACAAGTGATTTTTCCGAGTGAAAATGTTTCATCAAACCCCCAAAAAAAGAAAGGAAAGCCCATCATCAGAAGAGTTTGTCCAGGTACTGAAGCCCCGGAACAAAGACGGGCCCAAACTAGCTAGAAGTTGCCCCGTGTCCTTTTTGATCCTAATCCCATTCCCCACGAGACTAGTTTGCCCGACCACTCGCTCCATCGCCTCTTGACGCTTGACCCTGGTGACTTCCGACTTGACCCGAGACCTCTGAAGGGACCTCTGAATTAAATCCTCTGACTTGATTTCTGAAAGAAACTTCTTAATTGACTTCTATCAAATTCTCTGACTCATACTCATGAAACAGTCGTGAAGCAGATGAACAGATGAACAGATGAACGGATGAACAGATGAAACACTCAAGAAGACATGAAACTAATGATGCCAATGAAACCGAGGAGCAGGGGAACAATCAGGGATTCCGAACCAAAGATGAAGAATAGACCGTTTCGTAATGAGCCAATGAACCAATGAGGATGTGAAGAAATGAACCAATGACCAATGACCAATCAGGAAGTGAACCAATGAGGAAGTGCTGGTGACTTCCGACTTGACCGGTACCCTCTGACTTGACTTCTTCTGATTTGACTGACTGAACATATTGTATACACTCCCAGTCCCTATTCCCTCCAACACTTGATTTCAAAATCAAAGTAGCCAAGATAATGACAATTGAATTTTTTGAGATGAACCTCACTTTATCTTGATTGAATGTGGAGTGTACCTTGAAAGAAATGCTGGTCCCGGGGTAATATGCAGGACATCACATTCTTCCAAAAGTATAAGGACCAATTTTTTTTTTAAATTTGAACGTAGGGATCATTTTCCATGATTCTCAATGGACCTTGAGGTTCAAGTTTGGTCTCTCATGAGGATCCAAAAGATCACGTGAGACAATTGTCTGTCAGGCTCTGATGTGTTCACTGGTAGTGGGGCTTGTATACCGGATATGGTCCATAGAATAGCACTTACCTCTTTATCTGATTGAAGACAAAATTGCCAGGGTTGGAGGGGAAATGCAGGACCGGAAGCCAAAGGTCAAAAGGCTAGAATTGAAGGTTATGCTTGGGTGGTACTGCAGATAAGGAAATCATGGGTAGGTCTGGACAAAACAGGAGAGAAAAGAGAAAACGAAAGGGAAAGGAAGTAATTTTCTGTCTTGTCTTCTTGTCTTCTGTCTTTTGTCTTTTGTCTTTCCTGTTTTGGACTGGCTAGTCAGATCATTCTCTCCGACTCAGCCTGAAATATGACGTTAAAGACATTCCATGTCAATGATAAAAGGTAAGTAGGTTTTGGAGAAATTCAAAGAATCGTCTTAGTATTTTGAATTCTCGGTTTCTTGCTTGTCTCCATGGCTCTTTGGAAATTTGTCTTGGAAATTTGTCTTGGAGTTTGGAGCTGGCACCAGACTTGCCCTCCAATTGTTCCTCGTTGAGGTCTTTAAATTGGACTCATTCCAATCACAAGACCAAAAGGCCCTGTGTTGTTATTTATTGCCATTACCACCCCATATTGGGATTGGGTGATTTACGTGCCTGCTGCCTTCCTTGGATGTGGTGGCCGTTTCTCAGGCTCCGTCTCCGGAATTGAACCCTTATTCCCCGTTCCCCGTTGAAACCATGGTAGGCCTCTATCGTACCATCGAAAGTTGATAGGGCAGAAATTTGAATGAACCATTGCCAGCTTAAAGCCATGCGATTCGTTAAGTTCTTATGAATCTAAAACGTTAAATCAAATTTCCGAAATGCTACCCTTTGAAGTCGGGAATATCAGCTCTGGGCCAGGCGTATACCAATTAGCAAGGTACTATCAAAGAAACGAGAACTGATTTCATGAGCCATTCGCAGTTTCACTGTATAATGCTATACTCAAAAATTGAATCAAAGGGAAAAACAATTTGTGGGATAATAAAATTTGGGTAAGGTTGATGGGAAAAATGCCGGTCTCAAAAGTGGCGCGACGGCGTCCTTATATATGTTGCGGTGCGGGGGTGGCTGCAAATCGAGCACTTTAAGGGGCGACCTCGCGAAGAATATAAAACCCCCCCCTTTCCCTCTCGCCCTCAATTTTTTCTCCCACCAATTTTTCCATTTTTTTCCACCATTTTTCCACCATTTTTCCACCATTGTTTTCCACCATTTCTCATAGTCTCTTATGAATTTTGCTTCTGACCAATCCCGTTCTGGTCTCATTCCAATCCGTTTCTGCTCCAATTAGATCTCATCTGATCTTCTCCTCATTGACACTTTGTGGGCTCGTTCCTGTACTTTTGATGGCTCAATCTGAGACAATTTAGGGTGTACTGGCAGGATCAACGGGTAAGTATGAAGAAGTTCTTTTATAAAGAAGTTCTTTTTTTTTTGGGGGTTGTCCACTGACTCGTGGTAAAAAGATCGGAGTGATCATGAGTTTGGGATTTTTGGCATTGCCCAGTAATCCACTGTTTCTCCTTGCTCGGGGAGACGTTGTCATCCCGAGACTTGAAGTTTTGTCTTGGAGTTTTGGAAACAAAATAAACAATCTTGAATTCATTTCAGTCCCCCCTCCCCTCCTTCCCCTCCTTCCCCGCAAAGTAATTCATAGTCTTTAGGCCATGGAAATAGAGAAAGACACTGTGGAATTGTTTTTTGGTGGGTATAAAAAAGTGGTGCGATTATGGAGGGGGACATGGCTTTATATATTGTCCACGCGCATTTGCCCTCTCGATTTGCAGCAATTTAAATCCCGCATTTTTGAATATAAAAAGAGCCACCCCCCCGCGTATTTTTTACAGGCACTTTTTTTTACAACCCCCCTTTTTTTACAGCCCCCTTTTTTTACAGCCACTAAAACTATCAATGAACTGTCTTTGACTAAACGATGGAGTTACGGTTTCTTGAATAATCAAGTGTCCAGTACGTGAAGTGTGTGAAGAAAGGTACTGATCTAGGGCGGACTGCATAGAGTGCATCTAAGGTCCAAGTATCAGGCACATTTACTGCCATAGGATTAACTTAGGCCTTATTATCGACAGGTTAATTGGAAATTGGCTGCTAGGTTCAGTTATGTGTCCTGCAGATCCCTATTTACTGTCTAATTCATGTTTCCTGCACACAACAAATGGGCAATGGGCACTGTACAGAGGTAATGCCCTATACCATTAGACAGAAACACAAGTATAGCAAAACACCGGGCTTACATGCACTACTACCCAGCTACCTCTAAGTACCGATATTGATGGTAGAGGGTGCAGTCGGAATGGTAGAGGGTATATGCAGTACCAATAATCAAAGGTTGTATGCAGTCCGAACAGGGTATATGCAGTACCGTCCCAAACTACACCATGTTCACCTTTACTGTGCACAGTCTAGTGTCAGTGTCATTAAGTTTAGGTTGGTATTCCAGAATAGTACCAGCAAAATACTTTTACCAAAGTATAGTACTGGTACGTTTCAGTACTAGTCCTATACTGCCTACGATTCGTTTTCATCAGTTTTCACAGCGTGCTCTCATCAGATTCATTAAATCAGATTTTTAGGTTGTAGTCAGGGAAGTAAACTTCTCGTACAGTGTGAATGTTTGGATCATCATAGAAAGCACATGTGCCGCGTCAAAAGCAACAAAGAATACTATAGGTTAGTGTTGAGTTCCAATGCAAGCATCAGCAAAGACCTATCATCAAGGCCCCGGGCCCAGCACCTCAAAATTTGTACACAGAGATGCGGCTCCTTTCCTTATTGTACAAGAAAGGGGATCCGGGGCACATATGTCCGCCCGGTCACGAGTATCCTCATATAGCTTTGTGTGTAGCAAACATACCTAGAAATGATTAGTACATGGTTCGTGCAAACACGTGACTCATACAAGGCTGAAACTTAACGATAATGCGATTGTCAACCCGGTGATTCAGTTGGAACAATTGGTAAATGCAAATAATCTTCGTCACCAAATAAACATACCTTTAGGTGAAACCACCTGGTCATATTATTCGTTGATTCCCACACAACACCTGGTCAAAAGAGAGGGCTTCCAGAATTTCGAAAGTCCCAAATTCTCAAGGTGAGACAGTGCCAAGGGAAGCATTTTCAAGGTGAGACAGTCTCAAGGTGAGAAATGCAGCCCTAAAGTGCAGTCCCTTGAGAATGTAGAAAATTTTTGGAGGAAAAAAAGATGGGGGATCGCGGCCTTTTTATACCCCCCTGGGCGTTACATGCAGGCATTAGGGCTAACATTGCATACAGCGCGCATCACTCAACAGTCGCCAAAAGACACCATAATTAGAGAAGTAAAATTGCTACAATAATCGTTTCATTTTTCGTTTCCGTCTCATTGTTTCAGATTTGTTTCAGATTTGTTTCAGATTTGTTTCAGATTTGTTTCAGATTTGTTTCAGATTTGTTTCATGTCTGTTTCATTGTTTCACGTCTGTTTCAGTTCATGATCGTTAAAGCCACTGCCAGACACTCCAACTGCATACAGACAACAATTTATTTCACCCGATACGTAGATTAATTTACCTTTTCTGATCCGTCACATTTTCCCGTTGTTTCGGTTTTTTGGTTATTTCAGGCTGTCTTGGTTTTTTGGTTGTTTCGGTTGCTGTTCACTAGAGACGATGCATGGTCTTATATGCAGGACATGACCCATCAACTCTAAAAGTGATAAAGCGACAGTAAAAACCACAGTAATAAACCAAGCTCGCCTTACTTTGTTTAACCCAAATTTCTATTGGATTCCAAAAAAGGCAACCTTCACCGTAAATGCAAAAGCCAGATGGGCCACCACCAAAGCACCCACCACCATCAAACTCCGTTTTTTTCCCTCCAGGTTTTGAGCCCCCACATCCATTGGCCCCTCGGATGAATTCAATGGCCCCTCGGATGAATTCAATGGCCCCTCGGATGAATTCAATGGCTCCTCGGATGCATTTACCGGATCCAAAGAAGCATTTGTTGGAGCATTTGTGGTTGGAAGAATTGGATCCACCAAAGAATTCTTCACGATGATTGGCCGGATCTTCAAGATGATACTAAGCCCGCTTATAAAACCCGTGATCCCCACCAACACCCACTGCAACATCGTCAACACCATGTGATGTTTTTTGTTACTCACAAACACCGCTAGAATCACATTGGCAATGGTGGCCGGCACCCAGAAAATGCCCGAGTAGCTGTAGATGGAAATCATCCGGGTTAGCGAAAGCCGGTCCCGGAATTTCAAGCCCCACGTGGTCACCACGTAGAGAACGAGCGGCACAATCACGGCATACCCATAGAACACCGAAACAGAAAGCGTAAGTAGACGGAAATCGTACTCGTACTTCTGATCATGGCGTCCTGCATGCAACCACTGGGCAACCATATTGGCTCCCGTTGACGATACAAACATAAGGAAAACAATGGTGGCATTGATCCATAAAAACCCGTACAACTCCGTGGGCACATCCCCATCGTCGTTTTGCCCCGAAACAACCGACGCTTTATTCACTGGGTTCAACGCCAAGATCATCTTGCCGAAAAACTGCTCCGTATTAATATCAAAGTACCGGCTATAGAATCCCACGCGGAACATACTGCCGTTGACCTGTGGCTTCACGGGATCATTTGGGGCCAAAGTTGGCTTTGCTGCTAATGTTAGTATAAAGATTTCATGAATTTAAAGACTTTTCATGAACTAAACGACCAAAAATCACAGGTTTAAAACACAGGACTGAAGCTCAGTGACTCAAGACTCAAACAAGATCAAAGAACCAAGGTCAAAGGCTTAAAGGGGTGGAAACGAGACTTCCAGAACTTCCAAGATTCAAGTTAAAAGACGGAAGTTAAAAGACGGAAAGACCAGGTTTATTTGAGTCTAGTTTAGACTGCAATTTGAAGACCAAGAGACGGGGGAAATTCAAATAACCAACGATTCAAACTGAACCAACGATTCAAGGCTGAAACTCCAGGAATGGAAACCAACATAAACAGACTGGAGACTAGACCCGATCTCAGAACCAAAGACGAAAGTATCAGAGGTCTTTGATTAAACACTTCGACTTTGACTCCGACTCTGATTCCGAATTTAAAATCAATTCCTTAGACTTTCAGAGAGTCTTAGAATTCTAGAGCTTCTAAGTCTTCAGATTCTCAGACTTCAGATTCTCAGACTTGGATCCCAGACCTGGATCCCAGACCTGGATCTCAGACCTGGATCTCAGACCTGGACATTCAGAACAAGCATATCGGACTTAAATATTCAGAGTAAGACCACGAATGAGACCCCGAATCCGGGATTTCGAGGCTCGCTTGCTGACAAAGGAAACGGAGTCTTTGCACGGGGACGATCGAGTTTTCAAGGCAGTTCTCGATTCGGTTCAAGAGACTGATGATTCGGCTGGAAAGGACGTTGAAAAAGTGAACGTTTCTGTTATGAAAGATTGACTCCTTTTGGTCTGAAACCGAGTCCTTTTGTTCAAAAATTGGTAGATTCCGGAATAAGACCCGAAGAAAAACCAAATAAAGCCGGACTGGAAAAGACTCAACAAAACGTCTCTAACCAATCACAATTTAGAAGTAACTCATTCAGAAGTATCTCAGACACTCAGACTCAGACACAAGGAGTTCTTCAGATATCTCCACACGAATCTGCAGCTTAATAGCCGTACCCGAAACCAGGAACCCAAAACAACAGCCACAGAAATCCACCCTTCTCCCTCCACCACCTCCCGTCTTCATCAAGGTGGCCAGCTGGTGGTAGTATGCAGCACAGACACTCCTGCAAATATCCACACCAGACTTAGCCTTGGCCATTGGGTGGTTTGCTTTCTTCATCAGGCCCTCAACGACGACTTGTGCCGACTTGTGCTGGAGGAAATTGCGGCCACTCCAAGCTGCCAACTTAGCCAGGATTTTAACAGAATTCCCAGGTTCTGATTATTGGCCTGTTTCTTGGCTGTTCCCATTGCTTGTAGACATTAAGCAGGTAGAATTAAAGCAAGATGGTCCAGGTCAGCCAGCAGGAACTTCTCTTATGGCATCAGCTCCATCGGCCCGTTCCTTGACCAAAAACACGCTGGGGATAGCATCGACAGAATTGACAGTGGAATAAGCATTTCTAGCGAACAAGAATGCCTTTATTGGCACAATAAGACGGTGGTCTTGGCACAATAAGACGGTGATCTTGGCGAGCGAGTGCTCCATTGGAAAAAGACACATTTGCTTGCCCCAATCCATCAAATCACCATCTTTATCAAGTGCTCTCATGCCCCACAGCTCGGATAGAGAGCAGCTAAGGATAGAGAGCCGACTCGAATAGAGAGCAGACTCGAATAGAGAGGGGCTAAGGATACCAGCCAGAATTCCGCCAAACTTCGTAGTCAGTCAATAGCTAGGAATACATGAATATTCCTAGATCCATTTCTTAGTCCATTCCCTAGTCCTATCTCTTAGATCAATTCCTAGATCTATCCTGAGACCTATTCCCACCTATTTCTTAGCCTTTTCCTGAGTCCTTTTCATAGATCCATTCCTCAATCTGTTCCTTAGTCCTGTCTCCTGGAACTATTCCTAGTCCTTTTGCTGAGACCCATTCATATTCCTATTCCTAGACCAATTCCTTAGTCCCATTTCTTAGTCCTTTTCCTAGCTCTAGGAATAGATCTATTCCTGAGACCTATCTCCTTGGTCCTTTTCCTTAGTCCTTTTCCCTAGTCCTTTTCCTTAGACCTATGTCTTAGTCCTATTCCATAGTCCCATTTCTTAGTCCGATTCCTAGCTCTAGGAATATATCTATTCCTCGATCTGTTCCTTAGTCCTTATTCTTAGTCCTTATTCTTCGCCTTTTCCTGAGACCTATCCCCTAGACACATTTCTTAGATCCATTCCTAGTCCTATTCCTTAGTCCCATTAATTTGCTTTAGTCCTAGATCCATTCCTAGACCTATTCCTAGATCTATTCCTTAGGCCTATTCCTTAGTCCTGTTACCTAGACCTATTCCTAGGATTATTCCCTAGATCTATTCCTAGACCTATTCCTGAGACCCAGTTCATAGTCCTTTTCCTGAGACCAATTTTTAGTCCTATCCTGAGTCCGATTCCCTAGACCATTTCATAGTGTCTATCTTGGGACTTATTCCTCCTGATTCTCTTTCCGTGAACACCATAAAGTCATTTTCTATTTCTTGGGAGTCTGGGCTCCAAATTCATTTGGTCATTGATTCCTTGATTGAATCTCTGATTGAGTCCTGATTGAGTCCTTATCTTTTATCGTTGTCTTTTTATACGTACGATTCTGAACGGGAACCTCTGAGTCGGGCTCGATGAGCTGGGGTTAGTAACGATAAACTGCGACGGCGGCGGCGGCGGCGGCGGCTGAGAACATACATCTTCTACTGGCTGGTACGACATGTCTAGAAAAGGACTATTGAGATACGTAAGGTGCGAACCAAGTTAACGTATGCGCGGTGATTAAGGGTCACATGACCCTTTTTTAGTGGGTCACATGCGCGATTACATGACCCTAATAAGACATCACGTTGAGTACTCGTTCGGGTCCGTCCACAATCCACTGAATTCTTCTCTGGTTTCTCCCTTATTGGTGGATGTAGATGCACTACGGGAAAAGTGAAAGCTGTTCCGCTCGTCGGGAAGCCGTGTCAAGGCCGTGACGAGTGGAGCCGTGAACTGCGACTTGGCCGTGGCCAACGTACCGACTGTACGGGCCTCCGAAGGCTTGAGCGGCTGAAAGGGGCTCCTCTTGTTGATGCGGATGAAATTCTGCGTATGGCCAAGCGGCTGGAACGGCGTTAGACTTGTATCGGGAGCCACTGGGTCGGCGAGGTCACGTGCGCGGGGGAACGGGTCGTCGGTCAATTGTGACAGGTCCATTTGGTGCAATTCGTTGGATTGGCGCAATTCGTTGGATTGGTGCAATTCGTTGGATTGGCGCAATTCGTTGGATTGGTGCAATTCGTTGGTTCGGCGCAATTCGTTGGTTTCAACTTCCTCTTGAACCTCCACTTTAAGGTTTTCCTGAAGCTCGACCGATTCCGCCGTCGTGGGCACCAGATACGGAATGAGTTCCTGCATCGAAGGCCCTAAGGTGTCTGGAGTGTACAAGAAATACACGGCCAGGCCCACGGTCACGACAGCCATTACCATGAAGATGATGGGAGGCCAGATCATGTGGAAATAGAGGAGAGAGCCGTTGAGGAGCGTGCCCAGCGCATAAGCCGTGGAACTGGCCAAGGAAAGTCCCCTATACCTCGAGTTGGGACTTAAAGATTCTGCACAGTGGAGCAGGAGCGTGGCCGCTATAAGAGACGAGTAAACCGTTATGGAGAAAGACGATAAGGCCAAAATGGCGGACGCTGGGAAGAGGCGCACTGTGTGCAGGAGCTGGTAAGGTAACTTGTCCAAATCCAAAGTGGACGAATAGACCAGGCCAATCACGCTCATGGCCGTATAAGCTACGGCAATAAGAAATAAACCCAAGGCCAAAGAGTGGGTACGACTGGCTGTTTTTAGGAAGAAACAGGGAACAGCCAGGAAGAGGAGCTGGAGTGCATACTGCGCATGGAAGCTGATCTCCACTGCTGGAGTGGAAAGCAGGCAAAACGAGCCCAAGTAATGCCAAAAAAGTGGAGAGACCATTACTGAAAGCATCTGGCCCAATTGCATGCATAAAATGGCCTTGAGCCATCCGTGCATTGGGTTAGAGAAATCAGGCTCAGGGCTCATAGCAGGCGCATTATCATGGTCCTTTATTGGGTTCGGTATCTCCACCGCCAGCCGTTCAAGCAATTTCAAACCAGTTTTCCTGGAAACATCTGTTGCTTTTGAAACTCCCGATTTCTTCAGTTTCACACTTGGCCTCGATTTGACGGATTTACAGCTCATACTGCGTCTTACCTTGGTGAGCCTCTCATGGGTCAGCTGAGCACTCAGCCATTTTCCCCTATCCAAAAGCACCCGTGGAGATTGAGGCAAGAAAAATGTACTGACCATAAGCAAGAGTCCCCAGAAAGCCTCGGCAAGCCACGTATAGTGGAAAGCGGCGTTGGGGCCGATTCGGGCCCGAAGAATTAGCGCGACTGCATATAAGCACTCCTGGGCAACCACCAGTCCCGCCACTTTCCACGCCACACACGCCGCTCGATCGGCTGAATTCAATACCTCAAAGATATAGAGGTACGACGCAACACTGGAGAGTCCAAGACCCAACCCTTTATCGATTTTCCAGAGCACAACCTGCAGATTACTACCGGAACAGAACGTCCCAACACATCCAGTGATCCAGAACACCAGGGCCACTCTCATGGAATCCAAGGGGCCTAGGTAAGCACATATTCGGCCGCCACATAGTGAAGACACTAAAGTTAGTAAAAAAATAAAGTAGAAAATGAGATGATCCGGTGTAGAAACAGACTAGAGATTTGGAAAAGTGGAGAACAGAATAGAGATCTGGGATTTGAGGGTTTAAGGTTTTGAAGGTCGAAATTACCAGAAAAACGGACCAGAAATGTGAAAATTGGCACAGAAACACCTAAAAATCTGGAGATCTGAGCCACCAACACCCAAAATCTGGGGATCTAGGCATAGAAATACCAGAAATTTGAAGATAGGCATTAAAATCCGAAAATCCCAGTCTTTAAATCAATTCCTGGGGATTCAGACCTCCACATCCTCGGCTCTAGACCCGTACACCCTAAGATACCCAGACATTTGACCATTCTTCTGTCCTCCAATGGTGTTTATGGTGTTTTATTTTGGTTTATGGTGATCTTCTAATCTGAAACATCACCAAGGATCTGTTTCTAGGCCAGGACCTGGATCTGGGCCAGGACCTGTATATAGGCCAAGATCTGGACGTATATGCAGGAAAAACTCCTATTTCCAAATCAAACAGTGAATCAGCAGTGAATCGAACAGTAAATTGAACAAATTGAACAGTAAAATGAACTGTTCGGACCAAATCTGGAAGGAAAGACGGAACAGGACCAATACATACTTGCGGCGCCGATGGAACAGGCGGACATGAGCATGAGGATTTCCATTTGGGGAACGTTTTCATAGGAGTGGGCGAGCTTTTCATTGGCCATGAAAGCCACCAAGGGCGTCTGGTCCAGCGAAAGAAGCACGCCCGGGATGGCTGCAAGAAGTGCCACGCCGTGGGGGTGATATACTCGGATCATGGAGAGGTGAGAATGGGTGCAAAAACGAGCCCAAAGTATGGTCGCCCGCTTATATGCAGGGGCCGCAACTTACAAATTGAAATCGGGGATCCAGGCGGCGGGAGGGGGATTTTTTGGCCTCTTTTATAGAGAATTGGGTTAGAAACGTGATGATGTTTTGGTTTGGTGGGATTTTAAAAATGGAAGTGGTGTTTCATTTGTAGATGGGTGGATGCCTAGGAAATGTGCGGCGCACGACCCCGAAAAGGACAAGCTTTTTTATTAAACGCCAAAGGCTGTAGGAGTGAAATGTGCAGGATATTAGTAGTTGGAAAAGTCTAGTAATAATTGATTGATTGTATGGTTCTGGAGAACACAACCAGCGGAGACTGGACAGAATGGACAGAGATTGGACAGAGACTGGACAGGGATTAGACCAAGACTCGGGAGGCTGGACAGGCACTGGAAAGAGATCAGACAGAGACTGGACAGACTGGACAGAGACTGGACAGAAAGTAGACAGATTAGACAGATTAGACAGATTAGACAGAGACTGGACAGACTGGACAGACTAGACAGACTGGACAGACTAGACCGACTGGACAGACTGGACAGACTAGACAGACTAGACAGACTAGACAGACTAGACAGACTAGACAGACTAGACAACCAAGATAGACTAGACAACCAAGATAGATGCTAGACAGATTGGACCGGGCTTTATTCCATGATCCAACTGAGTCCCCAGTAATGTTTCGTAATATGCAGTACGGATCAATTTTCCAGGTCACCTGATCTGAAAGCTCAACTTACCTTAGGGTGTACCGGACCAAGATCCTTAAGAAATAAGAAATAAGAATTAAGAGAACTCGCAATATGTAAAAAGGGGTCAACTTTATACCTTATTCCCCCTTTAGCCACCGCACGACCTGGTCACCACATTAACTTGCGGCTTAAACGTGGAACTGGTGGATTTATATACAGGAAACAATAAGGAATCAAACTGGGATTCCCAAATATCGTTGAAACGCCAGCCGGTACCAAAATATATGGTGGTGTACGGATCTCGTATCTGGTAGTACACTTTTTTGGTGTACTCTTTTTTGGTGATGTACGGATGTTTTACTTTTGATGGTGTACGGATCTTCCACTTTTGTTGGTGTACGGGTGTCACATCGCGGTGGTACGGAACGGTCTGATCTACACCTTGGACCAAATCACTCTTTCAGAAATACAAACCTTCGCCTTGCTTTTTCCCTGTGTCCAAGCTTGTCTTGCATATAAACCCCAATTCAGCCCAGAAACCCTTACACCATGCTGCTACCGTGGTCCCGTGACCGCATATATGCCGGACACGCCCACAATCTACGGTTTCTTACCCCCTCCAAACCCCCCGTTCCATGCACAAACACCTACAGCAAGAAAACGCTTCTTCGGTCGCCGCTAATTGTGGCGATATATCCGAGGTTCCGGGTTTCGCTTTCCAAGCCAGTTTCGGGGCTCACGAGTTCTTCCATCAACGACGAGGATGACCAGATGCTCCGGGAAGCGGAAAAGGACTCGTATTTCGGGGGCGATTTGGCGGAAGATGACGAAATGTGGGATCTTCTGGATCCAGTGGACCCTCGGAAACCTCCTTCTAATCCCGAGCGTCCTGCAGACAAGACCACCACGGTAGAGGTTTTGATCAAAGCTTCTTCAGTGGTGGTTGAAGGTGTGGAGTATCCATTACCCGCGGGAGTGAAATCGGTGGTTTTGATTCCACATAGCTCGAAAAAGTCGGAGGATTCGATTTCTGAGGGCCCCAGCAATCCAAATCCCGGTCCCAACTCCGAGGGTCCCAGCGATCCAAATCCCGGTCCCAACTCCGAGGGCCCCAGCGATCTAAATCCCGGTCCCAATTCCGATCTAAACCTCGTTAATTCCGAGGACTCGCTCCTTATCTCCCTTCTATCAGGATACTCGCTATTGGTCCGGATCTGGCGAGTCCCGAGGGGTTTTTCCGACGCCCTGTTCTCGCAAACGCTGCAAAACAAACCCATCTACTCCCATGTGTTCCAGCCGTTTGTGGTCCAATGGTGGCAGCTCTCGGACCCCGAAAAATGCGCGAGTTCCGAGGGTATTCCCTCGATCTCCCCCAACTCATCAACCGTCCAGTCGGAAATCGAGTCCGGTTTCTCTCTAAAAGCCCACCCCTCGGGTCTTGCAGTCGTGTCATCTTCAGCCCATTCCCTCTTCCGGATCCACGCCTGCCAAATCACTCCTGCAGGACTCCAACTTTCACCCCAATTTAATGTCCCCATCGATGGAATTCTCTTGAACCTGTGCTTTGCCCACCCTCTCAATACACAGGACGCAAGCAATCATATTCTATTTTTAGCTCTAACGTTGTCTACCCAAAAAAGATTGGAACTCTCGCTTTATAGCTGGTACGCACATGAGCCCTGGGAAGGTAATTTGGAGACGTCTATTCTTCCTTTGAACAATACTTTTCCCTTCCCAATCTCCATCATTCCATTGGCAAATAATAATAGTTTCCTTTTACTTTGCCCGGAAGAATTTATTATTGTTACTGTGAATAATATTTGGTCGGCTGATTATTCATTCTGCAGGACTGCATATAAGGGAACTTTCCCTACCGCTTATTCCATACCTGAATTACCCATTTTAAGTGCTGAAGAAGATGCTGTGACTAGTGAATTATGCGATGAAGTCCTTATTGCTTCAGATGATGGAATTATTTACCTGGTCATTGTGCAGGACAACAAGACTTTGGAGTGTGTACCTATAATTCGGGTTGCGGACCCGATATCGGTGTTTGATTTGTATCCGGACGAAGAGGGTTACATCTTGACTTTTGCCAGTGATACGGGTGGAGCCAAGAAACTATACGTGCCGGCGCTCTATATGCAGGACGAACATAAAGTTCCGTACACCGCCGCCACGCTTCTTAAGGACTATACGAATTGGACTCCCGTGGTTGATGCTTTGGTGATTGATTCGATTGGGTCCCGGCACGTGGAAAGCGACTGTCTGCAGGAATTGTGGGTTCTTTCCGGGCTCGGCCGAAGAGCCAAATTGGCTCATATAAGTCTGGGATACTTGATCCGAAAAGAAACGTCTATAGACGAGACGTACCGCAAAGCACAGGCGCTTTTCGTTTTTTCCCGGGAAAATGACGTTTATGTGGCGTGCTGCATGCCTTTTGAAACCAAATTTTTGGATTTCAAGACAAGGCAAGAATCCCTGACCTTGTCCACTTGTTTTCTGGGTCTGTTTACCATTTGGTGTGCTAATATTACTCCGGAAGTGGTAATCCAGGTGTGTCCTGCATACGCGCTCATCACCGACTTCTCCACCAAAAAGTCCATGGACCTTTGCATAGTGTTTGCGAAAACTACCCATGAATGGGCCGTTCTTGTTTGTGAAGAGGATGGTTTTTTGAGCCTTCAAATCAGAAAAGTCGATGTTTTGGCGGAAAACTGGTTTCCCTTAGTGCACTCTGTGCAGGTCTCGGCCCAAATCAGTGCATTAAGCGTGGCTGAAACAAACGATACTTTATATGTGATTGTCGGGACGTTTGGGGGGAATTGTCTGTGTATGGCACTTTTAAAAAGTGACTTAAGTACTGTGGAAATGTTCTCCATTGACTTGGCGCACTATGTGCAGGACAAGGTTGTGCCGCACGATATGATCTTTTTGCCTGATTCGGGCAAATTATTTATGGGTTCCAAAGAAGGTATTTTTGTGTCGTTCCAAACTCAAAACCACTCTGTTGATATGGTACAAAAGCTTAGGCTTTGTCTGATGCCTCTACTGCTCATTCTTAGCCACCAAGATCCAAATTTACTTGTGGTTTATGCACGGAATATGTGGCTCTTTAATTTATACGTGCTGAATGTTCCTAGCCGAGTATCGTTTGGGGATAGGGGAGAGAAGAGTGTGTCCGTGATGTTAGAGATTCCTGCAGATACGATTATTCCTGCAGATAATGCATGCGGGCCTGCATATACACCCGTCCATCCTGCACACAACCTGGACCTAAACGTCCTTTTCGTCAAGGAAGACGGATTTGGCGTCGGCAACATCTCCACGCATAAGTCCGCCATTATCCGGCAAATCAGCATCGGCGAGCCCGCCAAGAAAATGGCGTTTTTCCAGCCGCACGGGCTCTTTATCTTGCTCAGCAAGTCCAAAAACCCATTGACCAGGCTCAAATTCGCCGAAAGGAAAAGTTATAAAATGCTCCCGACGGTGGAATTCGACCCCCGGTCCGGCACACAGCGCACGGACTCCATTTTCGCCGCCGACGAGTTTCCAACGTGTTGCCTAATCTGGAACATTCTCCGAGGAGACCGAGTTTCCAAGAAAATCATCATCGGGTCCCAAATTGACGGCAAAGGTGGCAACCTTAAGATCCTCGACGTCTCGAAAATTGTCTTAGAAGGAACTCAGGCCTCCATCATTAAACAGGTGGAACTTATTTCGATTCCTAGAGATCAAGCGGTGTCCTGCATAGAGCAGGTGGGCTCCACAATTCTCTTTTCTTGTGGCCCGAACATCTATTCCACATCTTATAAATTGGAGAGTAAGAAACTCAAGCCGGCGCATAAGCTCGTGAGTCTTTGGTCCGATGTCACGTTTATGAGTGTGTCTCCAGAGTCGATATTATTGGTCAACTCCAAGCTGGACTCGCTTTTGGCCTTCAAATACTCGGAAGAAAGCGGGGATTTCGAGGAGAAATTGGACGTGGTTTATAAGGACCTCATTCCCCGCAGTTTGGTCAATAATTCGGCGTTGGGATCCGATTATTTCGCTGGGGATAAGTTGCATTCGCAAATGGTGATTATGCGTCCCCCCACTCAAGACCAAAACTCGTGCTATAAGCTCTCCATGATCCCCCGGGCTTATCGGGCAAGTTTTGCTTATATGTGGGCTGATCTGGAACCTCAGATCGTTGCCGTTGGGGTCAATGGAGAAGTGGTGAGTTTCAAGGCGGAAATAAAGGCCCAGAAGGCGGATTTCGAGCGGGCTTTGGCCCACAAATATGATCTCCTGCCCGCGGACCCAATGGCAGACCTTTTGGAGCGGCTTGCCCGGCCGTTTCTGGAGAAAGTCACGGGAAAGGGCTTCCACAGCTTGAACAAGCCGTATTTCGATTACCCAGGCAATCAAAGCCCCAGCAATGGACCCAACTCGGTCCAGACTATAGTGGACCACGATTTGGACGAGCTTTCGGCCATTTCCGGCTGTGGAATCAGTTTATGAGTGAAAAAATCATCTTAGTATCGAATGGAGATCCATTGAATTGAATTGTGGGGTGCAGATTAGATCTTTGAATTCAGTCAATCGTTTTAGTTTATTTGAATAACCATTTCAACAGCTGGTTTTGAGTGGATCATGATGCAGAGCTACTTTGCATGCGCGGACTGCATGCGCCCGAGACTATATGCAGGACATGCAGTAACGAAGGGTAGTTTTCTGGCCCACCGACTCGATGAAATTGGCTAAAATTTGGTAAAGGTCATTTTAACAGCAGTATCTCTCTAGATGCCAAATCTGGGCTTGCTGCTATTTCTGGAATCTTGGAAATTGACCCCAAGCGGACCTGCACATAGGGCATCTCCTGCAGATAAATCTCGGGGTGCATTAGTACCATACAATAAAGCCCTTGGGTTCAGCTCAGTTCAAGAGAACAAGTAACTAATTCCCAGTGTTTGTATAGAAATTTCCAGAATAAAAAAAATGGCTCAGTTCTTGAGAATTGTCAAGAAATCGAGACTGCACACTACAAAGGGTCCACTTTTGTAGAAGATCTGCTACTTTACTCCGGTAATTTGTACTTTTTCCGTAAGAGAATGCCAATTTACCTATGGAAATCCTTTTTTGGCAACAAATTTACCTTAAATTTAGGGTCAAAAGTACAGGAGTGTATATAAGAATGTATACAAGCCACCCACAAATCGAATCGAGTAACTGTAGAAGCCAATATTTCACCTTCTTTTACCTCATGCAGTACACAAGGAATATACTAATTTTTTTAAGCAGAAAAATCCATTTTAAGCTTGCTTATGCCACGTCCTGCATGGTACTACTGGTCCGCTACGTACTACAGCTGCACTAGCGATTTCTAGAAGCTGATTTTCACTACATGTAGATTTGAGGGCAGTAGCAACACAGCTGTTGTGGTGATAGATTTTAAAAGTGGGTGGTTGGTGAGTATTCCTGGTGTGGTATGGGCATTTGGGGCATTTATGTATGGACGTGGATTTGATTTTTCGCATAACGTTGCAATGCGCGCGCACTGTCAAAAAAAACCTGATTTTACAAACTTTTTGTATGGCGCGCACAGAATTGTTTGCGCCAGCCAAAGGTGATCTAAAATCGCACAATTTTTGTCACTGGTTTTTGACTGGAACATGGAAACCTTCTCCAGAAAAGCTCAAGAAAATACCATAAGTCCATCCTGCATATGGCCGGATATTCAGACCAATCCAGGAAAAATCTTTTGTTACTGAAAGTTTTTTCAAGACTTTTGACCGTTTCCAGATTCAAAATTCTTGTGTATACCTGCGGCCCTAGCCAAAGACCCGTACACCACGCTACCCCGGCCACTTTTGGTCCAATGCAAAGCACCCAATTTTGGGCTCATTCAAATGAAACTTGAATCAGTGTGTAGAGAAAAGGATACTGAACATATCTGTGAAATATGAGAGGTTTAGCTCTAAAATTGATGGAGTTGTGGGGATTTTCTAGAACACCCGTACACCACGTTGGGAAATACGAATCAATACAAGAAGACAACTGAAATTTTAGTTATGCCCAATTGTTTCTAATTCTTGCCAGTTTTTCTTATAATTTTCATGAGCTGTACGAGTGTAAGTTGAAGATTTTACAATACCGTCCTGCATATAGTCCCTGTTTCTGAATTCAGCGACAATTTACTCACTGAAAAACCCATAATTTCCCAAATTTTGATATCAGAAGAATCAGAATTTTCACTAGATTAATATTCTTTCATTGGAAGGAATTTTTTGTAGATTCTATTTTGTTAGATTTTCGTATAAATGCAAATAACTACAAATCTACAGGTTTCCTCCCCTTTAGAATAGCGTAAAGGTACGTAAAAGATATCCCAGACAGTCTGGCTCCCCTACCTGATCATAAATTTCCCAGAAGGTAGGCTTCGTGTAGAGAGGTTGAGTTATTGTATTGAGTTGGGGAGATCCGAGGGTGCGCCGAGGGTGCGCCCCCGGTGTGGTCGGAATTCGCAGCGTAAGTGGTATAACTCAGCACTAACGCTATAAAATTACATTTAAAAATATCCACTGCAATGTCCGGAATTCCAGCATTCCACCAAACCAATTTATATTCTGGTATGATGGAAAAAAGGGGGTTTGCGTTGGGCCTTTTTCTGCTGACCTTGTCTGGTGTACGGGTGTGCTTGGGTGCGGTGCCCTCGGAATACAATATCCATTCAGTCCATCAAAATAAAAAATTAAAACAAATACAGATTTATTACTTCCAAGAGATGCAGGAAACCCAGACCATACTACAATACAGTATTTTTAAGTATTTGAAAATTCTTCAAATAATCGTCGGATTGTGTGGGCCATTGCAAGATCTCATCTACTGAAACCTGGGAATTCCCTTTCCTTGTCTCATGGTCTTCCAAAAATATCATCGTAGTAAACTTATATGAACCTTTTATTCCTGGCCAAATCATGGCCTTTTTTTGCTTCTAGAAAAAAGCTTGAAAAAAAAGCTTGAAAAAAGGGGGAGGTGGGGCCTTTATATATTTTGGTGCGCGCCGCGCCTGCATAGTGTGTGGCTGCAAATAAATAGCGCGGGGGGCGACAAGGGAAATTGTCTATAAAAGCGCCCCTCCCCCCCTCGCATTTCTCCTTCTTTTTTCTTTATTACTTTCCCCACTCTCTTTCTCTTCTTCCTCGTCTTATGGACCTTGGTGGCTCCTTCCACGTTTATGGGTGTTGGTGGCTCTTTCCTCGTCTTATAGGCGTTGAAGGGCTCTTGCCTTCGTTCCTCGTCTTATCGATGTTGGAGACTCTTGCCTTTCCTCGTCTTATTGATGTTGGAGACTCTTGTCTGATGAACCACTCTACTCTTCCACAGCATCTTTGGGTGTTCTTATAGTGGCAATCGTGATGGGGAGTCAGCATGAGTTTTTTGTGGTCTTAAAGAGCAAGAACCAACCGAGCCAGCGGTTTCAAATGGTGGTCACTTCATATTCATCACTGCCAAGAGATGTTTGGTAGTCTGGAAGACTGGAAACAGAATCTAGAGACCTGCAGCAACTTTGAAGATTAGACGTCAGAGAATAAGAAAGGAACAGAACAGGAACAGAAAGAGAACAGAATTAGAAAGGAAACAGGAGGGAAAAGAACAGGAGGGAAAAGAACAGGAGGGAAAAACAGGAGGGAGACAGGAGGGAAATAGAGGTCAAAACAAGAAAGTACTTTTCCTTCACTGCTAATTAATCAAAAGGCCAATTTCATGGCAATATAAAGGAAACGATGAATGATACCATATTCTTTTATTTGATTTACTCAAGGGTAAGAGAATCATAATCTCTGATCGCTTCTTGATCTATTAAATAACACATCTAGGGGGGCCGCCCTAGCTGGGGCTATCCGAGAGGTTGGTCGAGACGGTGGCCGAAACATCGGCCTCTCCGTCTTTGGACACGTCTTCTTTCGGATCTTCCTTTTCTTCTTTTTCTTCCGGGTTTTCCGGGTTTTCCGTCACTTCTGGAATGGTCTCTGGCGTCAGCTCGGACTCGGCTTCCGCCTTCCCCTGCATTTTTCTTCTCTGGCGTTGCTGGCGAAACTCCGCTGCTCGGCTCTGGCGGTCGCCTTCATTATCGTCACCTTTTCGGAATTCCTGGAGCAAGTTGCGGGCCCGCGACGCCACATCCGCGTCTCCGTCGCCGTCTTCGTCCGGCTGCACATCCTTACTGATCTTCTTGGAGTTTTCCAAAAGGTGCCGCTTCATCAACGCCCTCTTCCGCGCCGTGGTCATCTCGCCTCGTTCGGGGCCGGCGGACTTCAACTTCTCCAAAAGCGAGTCCATGACGTTGGTATCGGACTCCGAGTCCGTGTTCTCGGCCCTGGCCTTGGCCTGTGCGTTGGTCTTCTCAATGAGCTTCTTGCGCTGCTCATACAACCTCAACTCGTCCTCGCGCTTGATGTTCTCCACCTGGGCCTTCTTGAAGTCGGCCATGAAATTGGAGAACTTGCTCATGAACGAGTTGCGCACAAACGTGTCGTTGGGGTCCTCGCCAAAGTACACCATCAACTTGTCGAACTCCTTGAAGGTATAGTTGGCCTGATCCATCAAAAGCTCCACCTTCTTCTTGGCTTTGGGGAGCAATGGCGTCACCACCTTAAGGATTCGGTCCTGGGGGTGGAATTTGGACACGTCACTCAAGTTGCCCACATCAAGCGAGCTCTGCACGTTCTTCACGGACTTGGTGAACTCATTGCAATCGTTGGAGATCACCTCGATGGAAAACTTGGCCACTTCCTTACACCCGGCCAATTCGTCCATGAACTCCATGAGTTCGGGGTAGTTCAACCGAATGGTCTTCTCCACATAGTGCAAAAACGACATGCTGTTCTTATCGTCCTTGACAAAATTCAACCGCTGCAACGAGCTCAACTTGAACCCCTTGGCTTGCTTCGAACTATCGTTCATATAGTTACCCACAGCAAGAATAATGTCAAACACACTGCGCAAGTGCTTGGAGTCCTTGATACTGTCCACGGCCGAGTCCAACGAGCGCAACTTCCTCACGAGGTCCTCATAATCTTTTTCAAAAGAAGACATGGTTTTAAGGGCCCGGATCCGCGACTTCCAGTAATGTTGCAAATTATAGATCAACTCCAAATAAATCCGGTCTGGTCGTTGCAACTCGCCTGGATCTTTTTCGGGCTTGACTATCTCCTCGGTGGTGTAATCCGTGGAATAAGGCTGGAGACTGGTGGCCAAACTATTGGAAGTCTCCACAATCTCATCCTTGCCAAGAAACTCCAACACAGCCATGTTGTCCACGATATCCTTGTCACAGCGCAAGATCTTGTTGATCACCTCCACATCCGAGATGCTGTTATAGAAATGGAGGTTGATGCCAAACTGCTGTGCAATGTCGCGGGCCAAAAACGTCACCTTGTCCACATCCTCCTTCTTTTTGGTGGCCAACTTCTTGATTTCCCTGGCGGCGAAAATGGTTTCGATTTCGTCCAACACTCCTTTGCCCATTAACTCGGAAACAATGGTTTGCGGCTGCGAAGAGCTCCAGAACGAGTTGGCCGAGCTCTCGTGGTGGTCCACCTTTTCCCAGTGCAACTGCTTCAACTTCTTCTTGGGGCGGGGGAACGAGTCGAAGAGTCCTACACTCACGGGCTTTTCCGGCAGTGCAGACTTTGGCTTGGCCACGGGGAACGGCGGAGGGTTCGGTGCACCTGCACTGAAGAGATGAGGAGGAGGAGGAGGAGGCGGTGGTGGTGCTCCTCCCATGGTAGGTGGGAGTGGAGGAGGTGGGGGTGGTGCTCCTCCCAAAATGGGGGGAAGAGGCGGAGGTGGTGGGGGTCCTCCTGCTGAAGGTGCCGTCCCTCCCATGGTAGGAGGGAGTGGGGGAGGTGGTGGTGCTCCCATCGACACAGGTGGAGGTACTTTGTCCCCCATCATCTTGTCCTTCACCTTCTCCTTCACCTCCTCCTTCACCTTCACCTTCGCCTTCACCTCCTCCTCCAGCTCCAGCTCCTTCTCTTCCAGCTCATTGTCGGCCTCGGAGATGGCCTCGGCCAAACTTACTTTCAGAGACAACTCCTTTAAGAACTTCGGATTCATGGCACTCACATTGGACACGCGGTTGCTCTTGTAATCCATCGTGGGCCCGCTTGAGCCCCGCACAACCTCCTTGTCGGTATGCACCTTTCCTTGGGCATATCTCTGCTCGATCTTGTCCAAAACACTGACTCTATCCTCGAGAAGGGATGATTTCCGGGGCAGTTTGAGTGGTGATTTGGGCACCTTGACTGCACCTAGTTGTGCCCGCAACTCCTGCTTCATCCTCTCCACACTTTGGAGCTCCTCCTCCAACTTGGCCTTGACGTTGGCATCGATTACACTGTTGAGGTAAGCGTTTTCGTTCTCACTGAGGCTGAAGTCAATGTTGATATCCTTATAGTTGTTTTCAAGCTCTCGCAATCTCTCCATGGCCATGTACTTTTGCTTGGCGTACAAACTGCTGTTGTTGAACTTCATGATATCGTTGGATTCCGTTTGCAAGGAAGAAAGTTGCTTTCTCAATTTGGATAATGTTTCAACATCTTCGATTCTCATGGCACGTTTCGGGGCCAAAGGAACTGGTTCAAGGACAATTTCCTCTTCGGATTCTTCGTCTTCCTCTTCCTCTTCCTCAAACTCGGGTGGTTGTTCCAAAACCATCTTTTCGTCTGCAGGAAGAAGTTTCGGGGAAGTGTCTTCACTTTGAGGAGCCTTATAGTTTTCGAAATCGGTCATTTCGAGTTCCCTGGCAAGGTTTTCAATATCGTTCATTTGCTCTCTCAAAGCACGAAGTCTGGAGCTGGGCTCCACGTGTCCGCCAAGCAGCTTATTGTCAAGTTTCAACTCGGCCTTTTTCCGATGAATTTGTTTCTTCAACTTGTTCATGAGCTGCACATTGCTGGTTTGCACCGAGAAAGTGGTTTTGCCATCGCCTTTTTTGGACTTGATTTCGCCATTGTTCATCATGATCAAAAGCTCCCGCATCTCCACCTCCAGCTCCTGCTTCTCTATCAAATGTTTGCGCTTCAATTCCTCGAAATCCTGCTGCAACTCTTCATTGAGTCGGCGTGTCCGCCTCAAAACAGCCTCTTGTTCCTTCACTTCATTGGTCAAACTGGAAATCACTCCCTCGGACCCTAAAGAGAGTTGCCGGGAAATATCATCTCTCTCAGCTGTTGCTTCCTCGGCGATTTTCTTGTACATGTTGACCTCTTTCAAGGCGGTCCTGTACATTTCATCGGTGTTCAAGCCCTGGAACAATCGGTTCATGGCGATTCCAATGGCCGACTCGTCATTGGACGTATGGGCATTGGTGACGTTCTGGATTAAACCATCCAAAAGACGTAAGCTTCGAACGGTTTCTGCAGGATCGTCTCTCTTTTCCGATTGGTTCAAGTAAAGGTGCTGTATGGCACTCAAGAAGAAGCTTTCGGCCTCGTTGTTCTGGACTTTTTGCCAGATGGATTTGACCAATTCCACCGGGTTGTTGAAGTCGACATTTTCGTCAATCTGTTCCGTGGTTTTGAACTCAATCTTATCGTTCTCTTCCATCTCGATGTACCGGTCACACTGCTTGGAGAGATTGTCATAGTTGGATTCTCTGAACTTGGCAATGATATGGTCGATTCCAGCGGCCTTGAGTTGCGACCGGAGATTGAGCCGAACCCGGTAATCGATTCCGTACTCCACTATGGTGTTGATGAGAAGCATAGAACTCAAGCAGTACTCAAGGAGCTGGTTTTCAAGCTGGGTGGAGTTGACTGCATGGGAACTAGTGCCGTACATGGCAAACTTGACCTCGTCGCTTGCGCCAACCAAGGAGTTTTTATATTTGCCCTTTCCGTCGATGGTTTTGGCCAAGAGACTCAACCAAAGCTCAAACCGGTGGAACTTATTGGGAATCGGTGGTCTTCTCTGCAAGTTCCGCTTGCTGTTCTGAGAAGACATGAACTCATAGTATGGTTTGGCAGATAACGCATCCAATGCTCGAAGCACCTTATGGTACTTACCCTGGTGATCAGTACCTCCGGATCTGGAGTAATAGACGATCATAAAAGTAAGCGTTTCGGTAGCGATTTTCCGGGTCGCCAAACGTGGAGATAAAAGAGCTCCTGAGATGGCATTGACATAGAGCGAGTCGTCGTTCTTGGCTCGCTCCGCCCCCAACTTCTGGTTCATCATGCACCGGAGACACTTGAGCGCATTCAACTCCCGGTTGAAGATATCGTCCAGGATATCATCGATGTCCAGGGAACTGATTTGGTCGTGGACCTTGGAGAGATACGACGACAAGGCCGCATCACCTTGGTAGTCAAAGATAAACACCCGGACCCAGTCGATGGGCTCAGTACGCAACGAGACCCACAAGTTCTCGAGCTCTATGGACGTAATGGACTTCGCCACGAGTTTCCGGGTATAGAATTCAGGGCTGTTCCCTGCTATCTTGGTCAGTTTGTTCTGCTCACTGAGAGCGTCCTGGTGGATCAACATCCACTTTTTATCAACCCCATAGGCCAACATCTCTTGACGGGCCTGCGGCGGAAGCGAGCGGAAGTCTCTGCGGTCCATCAACTCGCGGAACATGCGCTCGATGTCCATGGAATTCAGCGGTTTCTGGGGTAGACTGCACTGTGGCACGTCGTCGCCGGAAGAACGGGAAATCAGGTGAGCGGTTGATTTCTGGGAGAAGGTCTTGGAAAGTGCCATCAGTGACAGAGACTGGTTGCGCATGTGCCTGTTCTTATCCGGTAGCGAGTCCTGGCGAGACTTGTGCAGATCTGCACGAGCGGTCTTGTCGTCTTTTCGAAGCTTGGAGTCCGCCCGGGCCGTTTTCAAGTCGTAAGGATTGAACGAGGACCCGGACGGTTGCCTGTACTGGGGATTATTGGACAGGGGCTGGGTATTGACCGAACTGGCACTGGGGTTGGACGTCCACGAGCCTATGGAGGCAAGACTAGCCTTCCGCCGAGAGGGCGACACGGCCGACGAGTTGGACTGCGCACTATTGGTGGTAAGCACCGAATCCACATCAGAATGATCCAGGAGGTCGGGTGGAGGGATGGATTTGGGGTCCTTGGAGTCCCTGCTTTTTCGAAGCGAGAAGATGGAGGACGTGGAGGAACGGTGGGGGTGTTGCGCCATCCGTTTGTTTGAGCCCAGGGATAAAGCCATGTGTTTGACGGGACTGGTCGATTCTGGAGGCGCAAGATTGGGCAGAAGCTGGCCAACATGGATCTGGGAAGTCTGATTTTGGGGAGTCTGATTTTGGAGAGTCTGATTCTGGAGAGTCTGATTCTGGAGAGTCTGATTCTGGAGAGTCTGATTCTGGAGAGTCTGATTCTGGAGAGTCTGATTCTGGGCAGTGTGGTTCGAGCCCTGTAGGTTCTGCTGTATATGAATAGGCAGGCTTACACGAGTATGAGTCGGCAGGCTATGAGAGATGGGGATTAAGTAGGCGGGATCCAAAGTATTGGAGCCATTCAAATGGGTATGATTTTGGTAGTTGGAGCTGGCAATGGAATGGTTGGAATTGGAATGGTTGGAATTGGAATAGAGGGGGGAATGGCGGTCGTCGGGATTATGGGGGTGAGACGGAGTGGCCGACGCAGGGGGCGGGCCAGATTTGGTCAGCGGCGCCAGCCCACGGACTCGGCTGTTTATGGGTGAGTAGTAAGCGGATGCTTTTGTGTCTGCACCATTGGCTTCTCCTGCCACGTAAGGATCTATTCGTTTGCGAAGGGACATCGTAGACACTCACCGATTAGACACTCACCGATTAGACACTCACCGATTAGACACTCACACGATTGAACGATTAGGTGATCAGGCGGTTAGACGACTGGGTGAGTAGACGACTAGGTGATTAGACGGCAAACAATACCTGGACGACTGGACAGCAAGAAGTAGACAGCAAGAAGTAGACAGCGAGACACGATTCACAACAAGGGATCCAAACGGGTTTAAACTATGGGACCAGCGTGGGTCTGATAATAGTAAGGTCTGGTATTTGGTCTGGTATTGGGACTGGGATTGGGACTGGGATTGGGACTGGTATTGGGTCGGACGATCTAGACTTTTATGGTATGCCTGGAGTATGGACACTGTATAATCAGAAACAACGGGATGGAATGACAGAACCAAAGATCAACCACTAAATTTCCAACACTGGATCCAGGCTGTAAAACCAGGCTGTAAGAATAGGCTGTAAAACCAGGCTGTAAGGCTATAGTAAAGACAGGCAGTAAGGGAGTTGCGGAACCGAAGGTGGCGTTTTGAGAAGAGGACCTGGTGACTATGGAAGCTGGTTATGAGCTCTGGCACGGATAGGAAAAATAAAGGGGCAAGTCTTGGGGTCGTTTTATGCAGCACGCCACGGGAAGAAGTAATTAATCAATATATACCGGCGCAGAATATGGCGCTTCCGGCTATGGAGGGGTGGGAAGGGGAAAACGGCTGGGTTAAGTGTAGAGGAAAAAAAGGCTCACGTAGCGCGCTTACATGGGTCTTGTTGTGTGCAGGATCCACTCAAAACCTCCACCCAATGTCCCAAAAAAACACCAAAAAACACCAAAAAAACACCAAAAAAGGATTAAATGAAGAGTCCTTCGAAATCAGTACACCAAGCAGTATTTTGAAAATCAGTACATTCGGATAAGAGGGAGGTTTTTTTGTTTTTTTTTTTGGTCTGTAGCGTGGTGTACGGGTGTGCACGGTGAGGGAGATGGTTTACCACGAAGTTTCGCGAGTAAGTTTCGCGAGTTGACGGTGAATGTTTTGAGAGAAGATTTTCTTTGAAATTGCTATGGACGTCCTGCATATAGTCAATTCTCCCGGGAAGATTTTCGGAAGATTTTCGGAAGATTAAGATTTTCGGATTATTTATAGTTTCTTTTCGGATTATTTATAGTTTATTTTCCCAAACTTTATTTACATTTTTTTCACGACGTTGACGAGAGTGACGCAGTCCTGCACCCAGTGTCCATTCCGAGGGTACTTTCAAATAAATCTAGTCCTAAATGAATGTTTGGTGGAAGCGTAAAAGGGTTGAAACAAATTACTACTGCATGTAGCAGTACTTTCAGGTTGTATGCAGAATGATTGAGTATATGCAGTACATACCGATTGTATGCAGGATAATAAGGTATATGCAGTGCATACCGCGTATATGCAGTATGCCCTAAAAATAGATGGCGATCATTCACAACATTCCCCAACCCTCGTGGTTCCGCCCCCAAAAGCCCTTCAAAACAAACAAAAATTCGTCATCTCCATTATAGGTGAAATTGACTCTCGGGCAGCAGTTTTGATTGGGTGGCTGGATAAGGTGGCTTGGCCGGGTTCCATGCAGTCTGTTCCATGCGTTGACGCGTCGGCGCATTTTAACAACAACTCCAGAGGGGGGGACTGCAGATAAGCACGGTTTTTTAAGCAACCCTCCAGCCTTGTCATGCAGGAACCAAAGATTGGCGTTTTTGATGACCCTCGGATCCTAGCCGGGGTGTCACCGGTTTATTATATATCACCGGGGTCTCCTTGGTTTCTCGGTCTCGCTGTCTTTACCCTCGGATGTGATATGAACCAATCGTCATAAGGACCGAGGTGTACTGGTTTATGTATATGCAGGAAGTAAAGTAGTAGCGGAGACTCAAAGAAAGGGTTCAAGTTTAGTCGAGGGTATTGTGACCGGGGTCCGAGGGCAGGTCCCGTGCGTTGGCAAGTGTTCGTCTTCAGAGAGAATGTCACCTCTACTCGTCACGAGCGCCTTCCCGTGGTGTCACACTGTCGTTTAAAAGTGTCACGTGATTAATGAAACGTGGTCAATGTAACGTGATAAATAACACGTGACCATATGCACGTGACCCCGGTCCATATCACGTGACCGGTACATGGAGACTACATCATTAGACACTTTTAAAAATGCTCTTGATTACATTGAGGCGAGTTTGTGGAATGCATAATTACTTGCTGTTTAAGCGTAAATTCATGGCGAAAAAGGGTCAGGAGAATTGAGTTGGGTTCCTTGTTTGAATCCTGCATTCAGTCGTGGTCTGATATCTCATTGCCATGCCAATTCAACGTCATTCCAGAAAAGGATCTGTAGATCTGAGCTGGAGAAATTAGTGGCGTGAACCATTCCAGCTCATACTCATCCATAAGTAGGAATTCAGACTCATCCATAAGTAGGAATTCAGACTCTCAATCGAAGCTTTCCTGGAGCATGCTGAGCGTATCGTCCAAGTCCTTGTTCATCTTCTTCTTAAAGGCCTTGGACTTGGACTTGTGCCGAGCCAAGGGTGGTTGAGACTGCACATCCTCGGAAGCCTCCTGGAAAACATCCTCGGAAGCCTCCTGGAAAACATCCTCGGAGGACTCATCGGTATCCTTGGGCTTTGGGGCCTTGTTTTTCTTCTTGTTTTTGTGGGCAGACGGCGGGTTGTCACTCAACTTCTTGACCATATCACTAACCTTTCCTTCGGACACTTTGGTCTGTTCTGGTTCCTTTTCAACAGGCTTCTTTTCAACAGGCTCCTGATCCTGATCGAAGCTCTGCTTTTTACCTTCACTGACTCGTTCAGGCTCAACTTTCTGGATCTCAACTTTGGCTGGTTCATTGGCTGGCTCGGCCTCCAACAGTTGTATTCTTTTCGGAATCTCAACATTGCTTTTAAGCTCCTGGGGTTTCTTTCTTGCCATTGCATTTCTGGCCGGTGCCTCGCTGGTCTCCTCCCCAGTCTCTTCTGCTTGTGCTTGGCCAAATATTCCTGTGGAATCCTCCAGCTTGGCTAAACTTTCAGGTTCTCCGGGAACCTCCTCCAAATCTGCGTTAGTGTAAGCCACATTATCCCTGACAAACCGCTTAAACACATCGCTCTTGATATCGTCGAAATTCAAGCTCTCGATATCCTCGAGGTTGTCCCAGAACCCAACGCCTGCCCAGAAGATTTTGGCCCGGAGCACCAAGAGCATGAGGTAGAGCTTGATGAGAATGGGCTCATCCTCCACATTGGGCACTGGGCCCTGCAAAAACTCCGCGGAGGCCCGTTTGAATTGGAAACCATTGGCAGGCGCCACGCTTTCAAACAGCAGGTTGGGCTGCAACTTGTAGATGTTGGAGTGGATGGACCTCAACTTGGCAAAAAAGTCGCAGATGGCCCGTAACTTCACCAAACAGTAGTTACACAAAGGGTAATTGCCCACCACCCCGTGTTTCACCCCCGCTATAGTGATGGTTTCACTGGCACTGGTTTTATACAGCTCGGCCACGGGACCATAAAGTTTGAGCGAGTAAAGACGCGCATGTTCCAATAAATCGTCCTTTGCTTCGCCACAAATGCCACACAGTTCACGTAGAGCCACCGGCACAGCGGTTTGCGATTTGGCTCCCTTATATGAAAGCTTAAATGTCTCGTTGACGCCCGCAACGGGTTCAATCACCGCTTTTCCGTCCACTATAAGCGACCAAAACGACTTTCCTTTGGTCCAGCGATTCATAAATGTGGCTCCAGACAATGATGGGGGCGCCGACCCCAAGCTGGGCTCGATCTCCAATGTCCAAATCCGTTTGAAGTATTTCAAGGCCTTGAGCGATGCCAAATCAAATGTAAAGTCCTTGCGGATGATCAGGTACACGAACGCCTTGAAATCGTACTGGTACTGTGGAAGATCCAACCGAACGGACCTCGTGCGGAGCCCATAGATGAGCTGGTTGAGCACGAACCCCACCTCATCGTCCAGAAAGTCGTCATTGGCCACCGTCTCCTCAGGATCAGCACTGGCCCCTTTGGACCGAACCGGATCGTCTTCATCGGTAAACCGCTCGGAGTTGGTCAATGTTCTCGGGGTGTTGGCCCGTGACAGCCCTGTGTTGCGGGTATGCTCCTCCATCTTGATGAACAAGTCTTTCAAGTCCTTCAACTCATCCTGCAAATTGCCAATGATGGAATCCTTTTCACTGAGCTCCTCAAACAACTTGCGGTTCTTCAATTTAAAGTTGTACGCCTCTCGGCTGGCATTGGATACCATTTCATTGGCCTCACTGAAGAGCGACGCCGTCAAGTCCTCCACCTCTCCCTCCAACTGCTTGTTCTTCTCTTCGGCCACGTTCTTAGCCTCCTGGAGTTGCTGATACTCTTTCTGGAGCTGCTCGTGCTTTTGCTCAAGACTTTGGTTCTGCTGCCTTAAAGCCTCATACTTCTCCACCGCCAAAGCGGTTTCCTCGGCCTTGCTTTTTAATACAGCATTTTCTTTGCGTACTTGCAAAAGCGCCTCCTCGAACTCCAGCAGCTTGGCCACCTCCGTCACAAGTTTGGTGGACAACGTGGTCACTTCCTGCGATAACCTCTTGTCGAGATCATCATGCGACATTGGTGTCGGGCTTGGCCTTATATAGGTGGAAGGTTCTAGTATAAGGGGTTTTGTGTTTTTGGGTTTTGCAGCGGAAGAAAAAAGTCGGTGTGGATTTTGGTGGGGGGCGAACGCGTCTATTTATACCCTTGCCAAGGTTGTCGTTTAGTGGGTGTTTCAGGTATGTTTCAGAATGAATGCGGGGGTCGAACAAAGACGCTGTTGGATGAAAGTCGACGCTGTTGGATGAAAGTAAACGCTGTCGGATGAAAAGACGCTGTTTCAAAAAAGACGCTGTTTCAGGTCAATGCACGGTTCGGGGCTCACGAGGGCGGGGCCTATTTATGTTGGGAAGAAGGTGCTATGCGTTGTGCGGAATTGATCTGCTGAAGAAGTAAGGTGTTTCAGGTTGGCTCGCGATCCTGCGCAACGCACGTGTAATTGCACGTGAATCTGCACGTGAACTCGCAGGTGCAGGACAATTGATCGTTTTGAAACAAATTAAACTTTACAGCGCCAAACGTTAAATTAAATACGTTTCAACTACTACATTCACCTCTGTAACCATCGCAAGCCACCTGACACATTTGCAAACACTTTGAAACACTCTGAAACATCTCTGAAACATCTCTGAAACAGTCAACTATGGTTTATTCACTAGCATAGTCGCTATCGTCATTGTATGCATTCCAATCCGGTTCGGGTGGCTGCAAACGATACAGTTGCAACTCTTGATTTGACATTTTTAAGTAATTCTTGGCGTAAAACTCCATGAAATCGTCCATATCAACGTCTCCTGCATCTAAGCCCACACCCGTACCTCCCACATCTTCCATAGCATTTATTTCTTCATCAAGTTCAGTCTCGACTTTCTGTAATGTTCTTTCAATAGTTTTAATGTGCTTTTCTTCTTCATCTTCTCCGGAAACTTTTGTCTCGCCATTTGAAGGGAAACTTACTGGTTTACTCCAGTCCTGCACATAAGCACGCCTCTCTCCAACCACTCCCAACGCCTTCTGATGGCTATTTGTCCATCCAAAGACCCGGAGCTGTTTCATTAGGTGCTCACTCAGAAATACGTCTTCTGGGACTTCGTCACGTTGGATATCGGCTCCGAAATGTTCCAAAATGTTGCTTTTTATACATAAAGATGCATATTCACTCGCTGAAAAATTGCCAGGAATCTTGGTGGGACATGTAGGGGTATTCGGCATGGCCACAGTATATTGAGCCTGTAAATCGGGGTCGAGATCGGCGGAAATGATGGAGAAATCGATGTGGGTTAAATCAATGTCACGTGACCAGGCGAGGAGGTACGGGTGTTCACTCAACATTCGCCCGTAGCTCCGTGGAAGCACCACTCCTTGAATATCCAGCACGTGATTTAGGAAGTGGGCGTCAGCATCAGGTGTTTGGAAAAGAGCTGTCATTTCTTGAGTGGTTTTGGGGCTTGGTTCCACGTGTCCTGCACATAGCGCACGGGCCGCTTGTTCCATCGATATTTCGCCCACAAGTTCCCCATGTGGATTGTCCTGCAGGTACCCCATATTAACTAAAAACGCTTCCCCCTGACGTATGAACATGCGGTTGGCTGCAAGTTCGCTGTCCATGTACGGGGGTACTTTGAAGTCGCGTCGGAGTGCATCATGCTCGAGGGTGTCCCAAACGTGCATCCATGCAGGAACACGCTTAGACCAGGTCCACACCAAGTACGTAAAGTAGGTTTGCTGTATGTTTGAGCAGTAATGCATCTCCACGGCTAGCACGGGTGCATATGCAAGGGTATGTAGCTGGTGCGTTAGGTGCACGCGCTGGGGGCTGTACTTGTTGATTTGGTCTATGGACTGCGTTATAAGTGTGGCGTCGGCGGGATTGTCTAGAAGGAGAAGCGCAATGCATCGAGATTGGTACTGTACAAGCGATAGATCGTGGCGGGCCTCTAGGAGCTTGGAAATGGGGATCATGGGGCTGCGTCAGTGTGCGTTTAAAAGAGGGTGTTTTGAGATGAGATCGCAGGAGGTGCGTGGAAAGTATGGGGTTTGAGATGACTTGTTGCACAGGTGCGTGGAGAGGAGTATTAGATGCAGGCGCACGCCAACTTTAAAATAAAGTACACCGACTCAAGATGCAATATCATCTTAGGTGTTTTGAGTGATTGACTCTGTATTGATTTTACTCTCGTCGATTAGGGGTGGTATCTTAAATGTGAGGGAATTGTGTTCTGTGTAATGTGGTGTACGGGTGTGGTGCATATAACTAACCGAATATAAGTTGTTGATTACTATTAATGAAAGCAGCAAGAAACTACAGCCTTTTATATTTGGATAAAGATCACGTTCGATGACTAGTCACAGCCTTCCTTGGTGTGGTTGTCACTGCCATTTAGTTATAGACAAATTGCGTCTCACTCAAACTACCAATTGGAGGAGATATCTTAATGGGATCCCTAAATAGAATTCATTTTTGGCTTGTCCATACCGAAACCATAATCGAAACAGCCCCTTTCAAATGTCACTAAATGTCGTCATGTAGTCTAAAAGTTGAGGTATGGTTAGCCATCATGGGTATACTCATCCTTCCCAGATACTGAAACCAACCGGGCGACATTTCAAGTCTCAGATGTTAATTTTGCCTTGCTTTAACCCCCTCAGTGTCATTTCTTTGACCTTCTCTTTCTGTCTTTCTCTGTCCACGTGACCTTGGCCAAATCACCAACGCCCACAATGGGAGCTAACCCTGAACATAAGAGGCCACTGACTGGCTACAGACTGGCCACAGACTGGCCACAGACTGGAAGCATAATGGAGAGCATTTCAAAATTTGTCTAGCATTGATCACGTGCTTTTCTTGGAAAGGATACTCTTAAAAGTCAAGGATATTCAGGGATCCTCATAAAAAATAGGTCGCAAATTTTGGGGCGGGGGGACCTCCCTTTATACCCTTGAGGGGACCATCGCATGCAGGTCTGGAACTTACAGCCAGGGTTTGTTGTGCACATATTTGTTTCATGCGTGCATCGTGGGGCGGGGACGGGTTCAAAAGGATCATATATCCAGAAGGTGCGTTTGCGTGCATTTGCCCCCCTCCGCGGGTACGTTTTGCGGGTACGTTTTGCGGGTACGTTTTGCGGGTACGTTTTGCGGGTGCGTTTTGCGGGTGCGTTTTGCGGGTGCGTTTTGCAGCCTTCAATTTTGAATATAAATAGAGGCCTCCCCCGCGCATTTTCTACAGCACTATTTCAAAAACCCAAAAAAGTGAATCAATTAGAGGTCCGTCATCGTCTGTCATAGTGTCATTCCAAAGTGTTCAATCAGTCATTCATCATGTATGGATCTTGCTGGACTTGGGTGTTGGTGGTTGAGTGATCTGACCATAGCCTAAACACCAGACTACAAACCATTGTCTAGGCTATCAAACCGTTCGAGAAAGACGCTTACAATTAAAGCAGGAGATCAGATTCTATTGAAAAGGTCTGCCTATCAACCAAACGAAGTTCGCTCAACCACTTTCGTGAAAGCAAAACCAATTTACTACGGACCTTACACTATCATCCAGGAAGTCAACCCAGCGGTACTGACTACACCGAAGGCGTGTGGGTATATCATACCTTCAGAAAAAGCACAGGCTGCTTACAGACTGATTACAGACTGATCAGCCAAGACTAGATACATGCTGCCTTTCAAATCATGGCAATTCTTTATGTCCATCCATTGAATGATAGGTTCGAGAAGAGGGATGATTCAAGGAATCATTCAAAGGGTGAGTATGTGAAGACAATACAACGGGATTTTGAACTTCATCATACTAACACATTTAGATCGGACCAAAGGCTCCTAACCAAACTGTCTCATATCTCATATCCCAACTGTTTAATGGGTCACACACGACCTTTTAGTTGAATGGACTATATTTAATCAACCTGGGGAGCCAGCCTTCGATAATGATTAATAAAACGTCCATTACGACGCGGGGTAATATTGAAACAAGTCTTCTATGCACTTTTATTATTCTATAAACCCATCCTAATTTGATCTGAACCCAATCTCGAAGAAGTTGCCCAAGATGGTGGTGTTGTATTTGGGCGTGAAAGTCACGTTGTTGGCCTTGATTTCAGCCATGATCTTGGCCTCCTTTTCGGCAGCCGTAAGTTTCAGGTTGGACACGGGAAGCATGGCGGATGGTTATGGGATGTGGGAATGGCTGTAAAAATTGTCTGGCGGGGGGGGCCAGCGATCTTTTATAGTGCACGCCATTTTTCCGGTGCGCCGCATCGGAGCCGCCTCGCGCGATGTCTGGAGATGCTTCACCTGGCGGAGGTAGGCCGAGCGGGGCTGAAACCAGGTGGAAACTTCGTGGAAACTTGGCTACATGGCTAGAGGGCTGTGGTGTTTCTTATACCGATATGAAACACGCATGAAACATACATGAAACACGCTTTGATCTAGTTTCACCGAAACTTTTGCCGTGTTGTCGTGTACCAAATTTGTGTGGCACTTAACGGTGGCCTTGCATCTCCGAGGGCGGGGCACCGGAAAATTTGTCTTTTGGCTGCAGGAATGCAGACTTCTGCTCGGTCTAGCGCACCTTGCCTGCAGGACAACGCCCACATGACTCATTGGTTATCATTTGCCAAAAAAAAAAATCCCGCTTGTTTCTTTTTTGATGTTTTTGGACCTTTGGCTAAGGTCTAAAAGCAAACCTATTGTTATGTCTGGTGTGTTGCAGGAACGCAGAGGAATGCACCCTAATGGTGGTAGTTTTACCAACAATGCTCAAGGAAGGTTTGTGTGCAGGACATATTATTTTTGAAGTTGCCGTTTCGGACATCAGTCCTTTGCAGGACAAACGGATCGTGGAACGCACGGACTTAAGCCGGACTTTGCTGAGCCTGGTGAAACAAAGCTTGATGCTGCACCAAACTGTCAATGCAGCAGCTTTGACCATACAGGAAAGAAGTTGGTAGCGAGGGGCTCGGGGTTACCGTGCCTCGGAGTTAAACCCGAGCCCTCGGAGTTGGCCGTGCTGCACCAGAAACGGGCTAAACCTGGCCAAAATTGGCTAAAAGCAGACCCATTCAGTTCAGACTTGCAGCATCAAAAAGACCCTTTTTTCAACTGAGAAATGTGGTTTTTTGCATTATGGTGAATTATGATGAGGTGGCCTGATCACGTGGCCTGGTCAGGTGGCCTGGTGACCGGATTAACTCCGAGGATATCGAAATTCAAAGAGTGCTTAACCCCTTTGGCGATTCCGTCTCAATGCATCGCCAAAAAGAGCCAATGGAGTTCAAGGCAGCATGAATTGCTGGAAGTTAAAGGGCCTTGTGATTATAGGAAAATCACAAGTAAAGCCCGAATTACCTTTGGCATCGGGTGACTTTCGTCAAACAGGTTCCTTAACCCCGCGAGATCTGAAGATGGTCCAGGATACTGAAGACAGGCCGGAGAATTAGGCAAGTGTTCAGGTTTTATTTGAAAACACCACGAAAAGTGTTTTGAAATTCTGGAGTTTGGAGCTTGAATTCAGGAGTTAAATGACTGACTAAAGACTGAATGCAGATCGAAGGGTGAAGAAAAGGAAAACAGGAATGAGGATATTGCGGGTGGAGGTTCTTTTATAGAATTCTCTTTTGTCTTTCCCTGCCCTGATTTTTATTTGCAGCCAGCAGCCATGCAGGAGCACTGAGTTGCAAATATATAAGGAAGCCCAATCCCCCTCTTCCAATGAACGGTTTGGAAAAAGTCATGGTTGAAAAATCGCTTCATCAAGAGAACGATTACCGTTTCGGGGATGACGAATTGGGGATGACGAATTGGGGATGAGGAGTTGGGGGTGGTGGTGGAAAGGTCTTGGGTTTTCGTGCCGGAAATCCCAAATGGTCTGGTCAAAAAGTATGATCAGTCCATATTCGAAAGGGAAGCTTCATTGGTCGAACACCATTGATGAGGGTCTGGTGTGGTCCAGTGTCTGGACTGTTCAGCTGTTGCCCGTGCATCTCTTTTTTTTGAGGGGATAATCATTAGGATGGAGGAGATTTCAATCTAGTGATGATGAAAGATATCAAGGGGTTGAGACTGGATATAAACCCTGGAAAAAACAGTTGAGTTTATTATAAGTTGCCCACTTCCCAAAATTGGAACTGGAACTGGAACTGGCACTGGAACTAATCTGGAAAACTGAGACGGTACTGGACCAATTTTCTGATAAGTGTGGGGCATCATTTATTATTCCAGTCACCTGATTCTTGTTTGTCTTAAAACCAAGACAATCTCCCGAACAGTGAAGCTCCGGGACTCCTGCCCAGGACATGGACTCCTCATACAAGCTTGACGTGTGGACATGTCCATGATGACTAATACCTTGGAATGGAATCTTTCAATTTGCAGGTGATTAGATTTCACATTCTCACCGAGATCCTTCGGGGTCATGAAAACCAGTGACTTTCCTTGAAATTAACATTTGAAGATTTGAGTCACGGTTAACTGTCACGGTTCATTGTCACGGTGATAAGGTTTATCCATGGCAGTGATTTTGAATTGAAAGGTGAATTGTGTGATGAACAGTCCACGACTTTCATTAAGGATCAGTCAATACTCTCGAAGTGAAAACGAGAGTCTATTGTCTTTCAGAACAATTCTCAGGGAACAGGTTCTTGGATTGGCGCCCGTTTTTCAAAGAAAAGAGCAGTTCAAAAACTGATTGAAACAAACTCAAGAAAAGAAGTTCATGCCAAGATACGTCCATCTTAGAGTCCATTCTTAGACTCATTGGGATCTTCTGCAGTCTGTCTATTCATGTCATTGGCCAATCACTCAGATCGAGAACCAGTCCATGAGACGAGGAAATTCCATGAGTAGGAAAATCCATGAGATGAGGAATCCATGAGATGAGGAAGAAGCAGGCGATAACATGAAGTGTTTTTTTTCAGTAATGGAAATTCCCATGACGGCATGAAGCAGACTTTGAATCTGATGGAGTGGACAGCTCGGACTTGAAGAACCAAGTTTTCATAACGGATGAAATCCACACAAGGTCCAAGGAGAAGTTCTCTGAGGCTAATCTCTTGAACAAGCAAGCGGCTTAGCAGGAAGAAGAGGCACAAGGGTTCCAGAACCAAATTGAGCTCTTGACCTCATTGAATCAGAAGGAGATGGACTTAGCCTCCAAGGAAGAGTCATTGCTGGAACAATCTTCAAGCATGCAGGACGATTGATCTGGACCAGAAGAAGAAGAAGAGGAAGAAGAAGAGGAAGAAGAAGAGGAAGAAGAAAAGGGGGTTGGGGGTTTATATACAATTTCCCCTTTCGCGCCCCGCGCGGTTTAATTGCAGCCATTGGCCATGCAGGAGCAGACCCCCCCCTCTCCTCCGCGAAATATATAAAGCTGCGCATTCCCCCCCAATTTCAAAGCCATTCCCAGAAATTTGTCGTGGCTTGTCCTACCATTTTGAAGAGCATAGAGAGGTATGAATGTGATAAATCTTATATACAATGAGAGATAAAGAGATCGACGATGTGGATTTTATATAAAAGATTACTTGCTCTCTCTTTTTCCTTCTCCTCACCTGAAATCTATTACTTACTCTTGCCTGACCAGTCTATAGTTTGTGGTTGAAATGAGTCTACCAAGTGGTTTAGCAAATTTCCAGAAAACAGATCAATTTCTGCTTTTAAATAATTCCTTCTTTTTTTTTTTTTTTTTTTTTTTTTCTTGGAAAACGTGGAATTGCAGTCGATTTGACAGTGAACAGTATCATGTGCCAACCTCCAAACATGAAGCCAAGTAAAATGATCTTGGAATTGATCTTGGAATTGATCTTTAGACAACTTATGATTTAGGGATCAATGTATGGTAAACGGGATAGAATCTTTGGATGTTTTCAAGATGGACGAAGATGAAAGGGTGCTAACGTTTAAGATATAGATTGATCATCTAACTTATTTCAAAATGGAAGCGAAGCTAAAAGTGGTATGGACCAATAAGAAAGAATCATAAGAAAGAATCATAAGAAAGAATCATAAGAAAGAATTCTAGATGTAATTAGTAAGATTTCGGATGGGGCATCATAGAATGGCGCGGGAAAGAGCGGAGATATGATCTAAATTAGAATCATGCTTTGGGTTTCAAATCCATTAGATCTTTAAACAAGTCAGTAGATGATTCTCCTGCTAATAGTGATTTCCAAATGTTTCTTCGTAGGTTCACCATACTTCAAGGTCCCCAAACTTTCTTGAATGAGCCTTTGTTCTAAACGCTTGGAAACTGTTAAAGCTGACTCCTAATTTCGACTCGTTTTCCAATTCTTCATTTCTTCCATCAGCAGAAGTGATTCACTGAAATACTCACTGAATTCGGACCAGCTAATAACCTGATAATAAGCAGGAATCTGGGAATAGATTATTGTAAGCTCAATCCAGAAGCTCAATCCAGAAGCTCAATCCAGAAGCTCAATCCAGAAGCTCAATCCAGAAGCTCAATCCATAAGCTCAATCCAGAAGCTCAATCCAGAAGCTCAATCCAGAAGCTCAATCCAGAAGCTCAATCCAGAAGCTCAATCCAGAAGCTCAATCCAGAAGCTCAATCGAATGAATTGAGGATGTCCCTAGAGTTATAAAAAACATGCGTCTGAGGAGCAGAAAACTTTGGAACAAGACTTTGGTTTTGATGGGTAAAAAATAGGGAGCGAATATGGAGCGAATATGAGGGGGGACATGGGTTTATATATGTTTGCGCGCATACGCCCTCTTGAATTGCAACCATTTAAATCGCGCATTGTTCGATATATAAAGAGCCACGCCCCTCGCAATATTTTTACAACCCCCTTTTACATCCCACTTTTTATTTCCACAGCCCTCCTTCCAACTTTCCTTTCCAGTGTGATAGAGATGGTGACTCATGATCCGAACGGAACCTGAGTTGATCGAATCTCCAAATGAAAAGACAAGATTGAAGATCTTGGAGAACTTCCAGGCGGAGGTACTTACTATTGAAGCATTTTCACCTGTGCCAGGGATGAGAGGTTGAATGGTCTTGGCCATTGCATTGAAGCAAGGATTGGTAATAAGACAGATGTGTGACACGACCGAATTCATTTCTCTGGGACGGGGTGTTTCAAGGATGTCTTCATTTGGGTTGAAGCAGGCCCTCGTGGATCTTGAACGGAAACTTAGAAAAAGAGGTCTATATGAAGACCACCGGAAGGCCATGTCCAATAAGGAAAAGAGCACTTGTTCTCAGAATTTAGCTCTAATTACCAGCATTGGAATCTCCCCTATATTACGGATAGTATGAGTCGACTCAGGAAGTCTTCATTTGGGTCGAAGCAGGCCTGTCGTGGAATTATTTTTTGATGGAGTAATCCCAATTGTCATATGATGACTCAGGGCTGAAAAAAATTATGGGATTCGAAATCCTCAGGGGGAGGTCTGTTATTTATACATTTCTGAACCCTCGCCCCATGCACTTGCAGCCACCCACCATGCAGGAACAGCGAGCAGCCAGGAATATATAAGGATCCACATTCCGCCCTCCCCTCCCCATTCCAAAAAAAAAAGAAAAAGTTAATAGCGTGGATAAATAAGGTATATTCACTGGGAAGTTTTTAGCCAATATACTGAGCCAGATTTGAGGCTCTCGTGGGCTGGACATTTTGGGGCTTTTCTCCAGTTATTCAGGGAGAATGGAAATAATCATGAATTCTCATTTACGACCAAATAAAAATATTTCCATCCAATCAACGTAAGCCAAGCTAATTACAAGCTATTTATGGCCATCATGAGTATTGCTTTAGGAGAGTCGATGGTGGTTCTGACCAATGTATACTGAACACCTTGCGCTGTGTGCAGGACACACTGATTTTTGTCGTGACAGTAGAATAAAATTCACAAAATTAAACTCACAAGTCTTGAGAACGTCATAAAGAGTGCTCCATGTAATAATGAAGTAGTTTGGATGGTATACAAGTGTTTTATTGGAGGTCCTGCATATAAAACCCCATCAAGACAGTGCCTGAAAAATGCACCACCACGAACCCAATACAGTCTAATACGTAGTGAAATGTTTTCCCGGCCCTGGGAAGCCACCTGTACCTTTTTCAGCTCTTTTCTGGAGCAGTACCGTGTCTGGCGACCGAATAAAATATTTCAAAAGGTAGGATTGGTCAAAGAAACCCCAAAATCATATTCTAGACCAAACAGCCAGTAAATAAAGAAGCTCTAGTTCCCAAAATGCAACATAGAAAGATTAAGAGAAGATGGAACCGTGAAATGGGGTGGAAAGAAGGCCGTGGGCGTATATGCAGGAGCGCTTTAAAGTGAACAAGACAAAAATCAATAAATCAGCCGATCAAAGTGACCAGAGAGATGGAGCCCCAAAAACAATGTTCTGGCCCGAATTTACGAGGTCACTAGATGAGGTGAAAACCCCCCAAACCCAGAAATTTCAAGCAGAAACGTGCAGAAACGAGGTTCTGGAGCGGGGAAACGCAGACATAATGCAGATTGAGTAGCATCAATGGCACAATGGCCCAGAAAAAAAAAAATTCCATAAAGCCGCACGTTCTCCACATCAAAGAGTCCGTTCAAGATCTCCCCATATACGAGATCAGTTACGAGATTGCTCAGGAAATACGACATTTGTGACAATGGTGATTCTCATAGTATTGAGCACGTGAGGTTATATACAGAACACGGAGCTCCGACGATGGAAACGTCCCGTTTTCGGCCAGATTGTATAATTTGGGGTGGAGAACACAATAAACGGTTCAGTTTACTTATTATGAATCAATCTAGTTTGCACGGCGAGAGGGAGGGGGGACACTTTAGCTATGAGATCTGGCAATGGCATTCCGCACCTTTCTCTCTTTTTGGAACTGGAAGTGTTTGGAAGTGTTTGGAAGTGTTTGGACTTTCTGATGTAATGAGTAGAGTAAAAAGAAGATTATAGAATTGATTAGAAAAAAAAATTACATGTCCAAAGTCTTGGAGTCTACACGTCTTTCCTTCAAGGGTGTAACCATAAGTTCACGTCATGGATCGATTTCTATGTCCAAGTCTCGTCAAAGTTCCAGTCAATGGCAATTACTGCTTTAGGAAACGGTCATGGAGATTTGAGTCGATGGAGATTTGAGTCGATGGAGACGGTCATGGAGACGGTCATGGAGACGGTCATGGAGACGATTCATTAAGACGGTGATTTTGTTTGACCAATTGGCGTCCTGCCAAAAGCAACACGGCCACGTGATCATTGGCAATGGCGTCCAAGCCCAATTGCTTTTAGTGGGCCAATTGCTTTTAGCGGGCCAATTGCTTTTAGTGGCCAAGTCTTGGTGGCCTTCCAATAAGGTGGCGGTTTCAATAAGGTGGCGGTCTCAATAAGGTGGCGGTTTCATGCACTGGCAAGTGGGCGGGGAAATGACGAGACTGGGGGTTGGAGCAGGAGAAGAGAAGTCAAGGGCTTGTTGAAGCGTGGCCACGAGATTCGCGGCGGTGGGGGGGGGAGGTGGTTCGGCCACGCCCTGGAGCTGCTGCGAAAAAAGGCAGCCTTGGCGGTTTCATGCGCTAATTGGTACTACGCGGAGAACTTAAGCATATCAATAAACGGAGGAAAAGAAACCAACAGGAATTACCTTAGTAACGGTGAGGGAAGCGGTATAAGGTCAAATTTGAAATCTTCGGAATTGTGAATTGATGGATAAAAATTGCTACTGACAAAAGTCCATTGGAAGATGCCGCCATAGACGGTGATGGCCCCGTTCTTGTCAACTTGCACTCTAATTTTCTTCCAAAGAGTCGGGTTGTTTGGGAATGCAGCAAAGTGGGTTCTTCGACTCCTGTCCCTACTGGCCCAAACTCCTTTACTCCAGGTGCTTCTTAGTCGACCCCAGGTGTTCCTAACTCCTCTGGTCCAGGATCTCCAGCCTACTAAAGCTTGGCCTAGACTACTTAACCCATTTCCGAATATTATGATTTTTTGCCATTTCACACAACCTTCATCAATTACCTCGTTGGATAACCATTCTGTGTTTGGACTCTGAGAGCTAAACGCTCTTTTCCTTGTTGGACATGGCCTTTCGGTTGTCTTCATATAGATGGGTGGCAAAAAGTATAGTGGAGCAAAGGAAAGAAAAGAGAGTGAAACAGTACGTGAAATGGTTGAAAGGGAAGGGGAGGGAAGATGTTAAAGGGACTCCTTCTTAGTAGGGATCCCCCCAAGAGTCTTTCCTCTCGCCCGTCTTGAAACACGGACCAGACCAAGGAGTCTAACGATTATGCAAGTATTTGAGTCAACCCCCAAATGCGCAATGAAAGTAATTGGCCAACCCTACCCTCCCCTGAAAACCAGCGTCTTACCAGTCGTGGGCTTGAAACTGGTAAGAGAGAGACATAGTTTCTGGAGAAACGCTTCTTTACTGGTCCATGACGAATTCTCAGTGTTTCTGATTCCCAGTGGTTCCTGATTACCAGTGGTTCCTAATACCAGTGGTTCCTTACCAGTGGTTCCTTACCAGTGTTTCTTGTGTTAAGCGTGAACGCCTCGCAAGGCATTTTCGTACTGCATAAGCATTCCATGCTTATGCAGTATGTTTCAGATTAAACAACTTAGACATTGTTCTGGAAAGAACAGTGGGCTGTGCTCTCGTCCAGCTCTCATTAGACAGGAGCTGGTCTAACTAAGAGGTACGTGGTCTCTCCCTGAGGGTGTACTGGTCTCTCCCTGAGGGTGTACTATCTATCTAGGGTGTACTGGTCTATCTCTAGTACTTAGCAACCAACAGAAGACAAATGATTTAGGGTGTACTGAAGTTCCACACTTGATAAAGTTATGAAAGAACAACGAGAGAAGTGTTTCATCTTACGCGAAAGTTTACGCTAACGCGCAACACCTGGTGAGTTTGAAAGTATGAAACCAATATTTTCTTACGCTTTCTGATCCTTGATACTGTCTTCGTTGCCATGGATTTTGAGGAAGTAGTCTTTGAGCGATGCCACCACGCCTCTCGGATTCTCACCACTTTTGATAGAAAGCTCAGTCATCGTTATCTTAATTGAGTGGATTGAAAGGGCATTGTTGATTGTCTCAACTAAGCCTGAGCCAAAGCTTGTTAATGGAAAAATTAGAAAATGTACAAGATTTAGGACTTGAACTTATGATCAATTTAGGGAGAGGAAAGAGTAGAGTAGAGGAGAAGAGGAGAAGAGAAGAGAGAGAAGAAAGAGAAGAAAGAGGAGAAGAGAAGAGAGAGAGGAAGATAGACGACAAAATAGAGGTGGAAAATGGTAAAATAACGAGAAAGAGAGGTAGAAAGACGTGGAAAAGGAAGAAAGAGAGGTTGAAAGAGAACGAGAACGAGAAAGACGAGAGAAAGGTAGAAAGACGTGGAAAGACGTGAAAAAAGAGGTAGAAATACGAGAAATTGATGAGAGAGAGAGAGGAAAATGGAATAGATGAATAGAGGAGAATGAGAAAGAGTCAAGAGAAAGAGGAGAAGACGAGAAAAAGGAAGAAGAAAGAGGAGAAAAGAGGTAGAAAAACGTAGAAAAAGGTAGAAATCGAGGTGGAAAACGAGAAAGAGAAGAGAAACGAATAGATGAATGGAGAAGAAAAAGGAATAGTTGGAGGAGAAAACATTTATTCCCAAGTCCTAATTCCTTTCCTTTCCTTTCTTTTCCTACTTTACTTTGGCCAAGCTAAAAGAGAAATGGTTTCCGAAATGGTTTCCGAAAAAGTTACTGAGCCAGTTACTGATTATTCGGAGATGTAAATGGATCCACCTTAAGGTTTCAGTAGAGGCTTTTTCTTCCTGAAAGATTTTTTTGTGCTGGTGTGTTGGAGTTTGTTTAGTTTCTTTTAGAAAGAGAGAGAGGTAGAGAAAGACAGAAAGACAGAAAGAGAGAGAGAGAAAGAGAGAGAGGTAGAGAGAGAGAGAGAGAAAGAGAAAATGAGAATAAAGACGAGAAATCGAGGTGGAAAAAGGTGGAAAGACCAGAAAGAGAGGAGAAAGAGAGAGAGAGGAAACAGAAGAAAGACGCAAATATCGAGGTACAAAGAGGTGGAGAAACAAGAAAAGAGGAAGAAATACGAGTAATGGAGGTAGAAAGACGCGGAAATGAAGTAGAAAGAGAGAAAGGTAGTAAGAGAAAGAGTAAAGAGAAAGAGTAAAGAGAAAGAGAGGAAAGCGAGAGAGGAATTGAGGAGAAAGAGAAATAGAAAGAGAACGAGAACGAGAAAGACGAGAGAAAGGTAGAAAGACGAGAAAGAGAAGAAAGGGAAGGAAAGGAAAGGAAAGGAAAGAGTAAAAGAAAGAGTAAGAGAAAGACGAGAAGAACGAGAAGAAAGACAAGAAACAGGTAGAAAAAGGTGGAAAGACGAGAAAAAGAGGTAGAATTAGGTAGAGAAACGAGAAAAAGTGGTAGAAAGAGGAGGCAGAAGAAAGTGGAATAGAGATTTAGAGGAGAGAGAGAAGAAATACGAGAAATAGAGGAAGAAAGCCGCGAAAAAGAAGTAGAAAAAGAGAAGACGGTAGACAAATGTTGATAAGTAGAGAGAAAGAAGCTGAAAAAAGTGGAAAAAGAGAGGAAAGAGAGAGAGCAATTGAGGAGAAAGAGAAATAGAAAGAGAACGAGAACGAGAAAGACGAGAGAAAGGTAGAAAGACGAGAAAGAGAAGAAAGTGCAAGGAAAGGAAAGGAAAGGAAAGGAAAGGAAAGAGTAAAAGAAAGAGGAAGAGGAGAAAGACAAAAATAGAGGTAGAAAAAGAGGATGACGAGAAAAACGAGAAAAGTGTGGGATCGAATGACTCGGTGGGGACAATTTTTAGTAGGTAACTTTACTGCAGTCTTGGGTTCCGCGCACTCAAAGAGTATACCTGGCAGCTACACACTGAAAACCAAGGAACCAAAAGAACCAAGAAATTTCATGTAATTTTTGAGTCATACTAATTTAGTCATCTCTAGAACTCATCTCTAGTCTTTATTTTTTTTTATTGTTTTCGATTGATGATATCGTCCTGCACATAGTCGCCCTTCTGGTTTTATTCTATAAAACGCCATAACCATAGCCATACTTGCCAAGTTAAGCAAACACTTGGGGCATGAACCATTCCAGAACGGGCCAGTTTGGGAAGTTAATGGTTTAAAGGTCAAGTTTAAGAATTGACGAAGACGAGAAAAGAAAGACGAGAAAAGGAAGAAAGAGAGGTGGAAAGACGTGAATTAGAGGTAGAAAGAGGTGGAAAGACGAGAGAAAAAGGTAGAAAGAGAAGAAAGTGAGAAGAGAGAAAGAAAGAGGAGAAAAGAGGTAGAAATACGAGAAATTGATGAGAGAGAGAGAGGAAAATGGAATAGATGAATAGAGGAGAATGAGAAAGAGTCAAGAGAAAGAGGAGAAAAGAGGGAGAAATACGAGAAATTGAGGAGAGAGAGAGAGGAAAATGGAATAGATGAATAGAGGAGAATGAGAAAGAGTCAAGAGAAAGAGGAGAAGACGAGAAAAAGAGGAAGAAAGACGACAAAATAGAGGTGGAAAATGGTAAAATTACGAGAAAGAGAGGTGGAAAGACGAGAAAAAGAGAAGAAGAAAGGGGAGAAAAGAGGTAGAAAAACGTAGAAAAAGGTAGAAATCGAGGTGGAAAACGAGAAAGAGAGAGAGAGAGAGAGAGAGAGAGACGAGAAAAAGGTAGAAATACGAGAAAGACGAGAAAAAGAGGTAGAAAAAGATACAGAAACGAGAAAAAGTGGTAGAAAGAGGAGGCAGAAGAAAGTGGAATAGAGATTTAGAGGAGAGAGAGAAGAAAGAGAAGAGAGAAAGGGAAGAGAAGAAAAAGGAATAGATGAATAGAGGAGAAAATACTAATTCCTAATTCCTAATTCGTTTCCTTTCCTTTCCTTTCCTTTCCTACTTTACTTTGGCCAAGCTAAACGAGAAATGGTTTCCGAAAAAGTTACTGAGCCAGTTACTGAGCCAGTTACTGATTATTCGGAGCTATAAATGGATCCACCTTAAGGTTCCAGTAGAGGCTTTTTCTTCCTGAAAGATTTGTGCTGGTGTGTTGGAATTTGCTAAGGAATGTAGGGTGGAATTTAATTCTTTTAGAAAGAGAGAGAGAGAAAGAGAGAGAGAGAAAGAGAAGATGGGAAGTGGAAAAAGGTAGAAAAAGGTAGAAAGAGGTAGAAAGAGGTAGAAAGAGGTAGAAAAAGGTAGAAAAAGGTAGAAAGAGGTAGAAAAAGGTAGAAAGAGGAGAGAGATAAAGAGAATAAAGACGAGAAATGGAGGTGGAAAATGGTGGAAATACGAGAAAGAGAGAGGAATAGAGGAAAGAGAAGATGAGAAGTGGAAACGAGTTAAAGAAAGAGAAGAAAGAGAAAGAGGTGGAAAATGGTAGAAAGACGAGAAGAGAGAGAGAGGAAACAGAAGAAACACACAAATATAGAGGTAGAAAGAGGTGGAGAAACAAGAAAAAGAGGAAGAAATACGAGAAATGGAGGTAGAAAGACGCGAAAAAGAAGTAGAAAAAGAGAAACGGTGGACAAATGTTGAAACGTACAGAGAAAGAAGCTGAAAAAAGTGGAAAAAGAGAGGAAAGAGAGAGAGGAATTGAGGAGAAAGAGAAGAAAGACGAGAAAAGAAGCTAAAAAAGTGGAAAGGCGTGACAAGAGAAGAAGAGAAGAGAGACGAGCAAGAGAGGTGGAAAGAGAATGAGAAGAGAGGTAGAAAGAGGTAGAATTACGAGAAAAAGAGGTGGAAAAACGAGAGAAGGAGTAGAAATAGAGGTAGAAAGAAGTAGTAATACGAGAAAGAGAAAGGGAAAGAGAAAGAGAAAGGCGAGAGAAGGAGAAGAAAGAGAGGCAGAAAGAGATAGGAAGACGTGAAAGAGAAGAGAGAGGAAAGAGAAGATGAAAAGTGGAAAAACGAGCTTAAAAAAAGAGAAGAGAGGAGAAAGAGAAAGAGAAGAATCACAGTTAGATTAGTATAGAGGTAAGAGTGTGACAAGATGACGGGAGTAGTAGGACAGAGTCTATTTAATGACCGGCAGAAACGGTCTTACTTCGAGTTTGGCCGTAGCTTTGGCCTCATTAAAGACAATCTTCCAAGTCCAAGCCAGGAAAAAAAGGATTCATTAAAAGTGTCTGTCTCGTAAAAACTAAACGACAGAAATGAAAGTAATGGAAAGAATGAGTGAGAATTGATCAGAAGTTGGGGTCAATTCCAGTAGCTGGGGTCAATTTCAGTAGTTGGGGTCAATTCCAGTAGTTGGGGTCAGAAGTTGGGGTCAAAAGTAGACGTCTGAAATTCAGAAGCATTGAAGTATTCTATTTTTTTTTTTTTTTTTTTTTTTTTTT
>NKZZ01002053.1:37105-69017 GCA_002370815.1 Metschnikowia hamakuensis | reverse complement strand
CAACTTAATAGCTAAAATCAAAGCTTGGGTGAGTTGGTTATGAGCGAGGTAGATGGAGAACGCAGTGTTCAAAAAAGACAAGTCATCAGGAGGAGCCAAGAGAGGAACACAGCTAACCATGTAGAGGCAAACTCTAGCAAAGGTGGAGTCGTCCAAAAATTGGGGCAACTTCTCAATACTCTCCACCTCCATCAACAAATCAACCGCATCAGCTTCTGCGTTGTTCTTCAAAAAATAAGGCACAATCTTCAACGACAAGTCAATCAAAGAGCTAGTGTACTGCTCGCCGGAGCCAAGACTCTCTTGGTAGGACTCGCCGATTTCAAGAGCCAAGTGGCGCATGTACTCGTGGCCCCAGTCTGCAATCGTATCACTGCCCGAGAGCAATCTGTACTTGAGAGTATCAGCCACGTCCTCTTCAGAGCTAGTCATACCCAACACGGAAAGGACATCGGCAAAATGGCTGGTTAGCGTGGAGGAGAAATTGCCCTTGCACCAAGTATCATATAAGGCAATCAAGTCGCCGTAGAATGGCCTCAAAAACTTCAAAGGCTTTGGGACTGCAGTCATTGAAGATGTAGAGTCCTTGATGAAAGCCTTCATGGTGTCCAAAGCTTGGGTGTAGGCGGCTTCATTTTGGTCGGGCTCATTCAAGCGCTCCACCAAAGCCTCCAAGTCTTCTTTCAACTTCTGGTCTTCCTCCGAAAGCTCTTCTTTGTCAATGGTAGCCTGCTTCGGCTTGGGGTTTGCCACCTCCGTGGATTGACTCAGGTCTTGCACTGGAGCCATGATTGTATTATATATTAAGTGAGAGGATGGGTGAGTATCGACATTTTGGCGAGTGTGGCAAACGAGAGCGGGTCACGTGACCCATACAAACATTTCAGATCCAAGACAAGGGTAATATTCAAGATTATACACCAGGTGAAATAAAATCGTTTTAAATCTGTTTTAAACCTTATTTTTAGAAAGTTTCAATAATCTCCTTCTATTTGTATTTTTTTTTTTTTCGTGTCTTGCCAGAAGTTGCGTCTAATCGTCAAATGTTAGGCTAATCACAGCAAGAGTCCACACAACCAGTCAACCAGACAAATTACATAGAAAGAGCCCAAAAAAAAATTGAGCTGGTTTTATTCAGGGTAGTAACATTTACAAAATTCCTGAACATAGACATACAAAAAAATTCCATATTTTTCCGTTGTCTTCTGGGGCCAGTTCGGATCCGGACGGCCTCATGGGCTAAGCCAAGACGCGAGAGCGCGAATGCGAACACACCCCAGTCTATTAAGCCAGAACAGTGCTAATCTTCCACACGCGTTGGCAACTGCAGTCGAACCGGATTATTTCCATATACAGATCATCGATTATAACCTGTAAAGTGGGCCTAAGCGATACCAAGCTCTTCTGCACTCCTTCCTTTGCCTCCTGGCCCCCTCAGCCTATAAGATGGAACGCATATTTTACAAGGCCGATATCACGGATGCATATACTGGCCTTCCTATATATATATTCGACACGTCATATCTACCCTTGCCAGAAGAAATCGAATATGATTTGTTTGTTCCCACCCTCATGAATTGGATCCCCCTGGAACCGTACGTGGTGATTATGTTCAGTTGTGGCCTCAATAATATCAACTGGGTGTGGGGCATATCGTTCCTCAAGGCTTTTTTAACCCAGAAGTCCACCAAGAGGTCCAACGTCGAAAACCTCCATAAAATCATTGCCGTCCATGAGAGCTGGTTTGTCAAGTCCATCTGCCAGATTTTTTCCAACTTCCTTGTGTCTAGAAAAAGTCTCAACAATTTGAATCTCCAGAACCTCTTCCAGAAACGCAATGGCTCGAAAAATTTCCTCATCAGCTGTGACTCTTTATCGGAACTCTCGAGTTATGTGGACATTGTTCATCTAAAACTCTCTTTGAATATATTCAGACATGATTGTCAGGTGACTCTCTCGCCCACCCTAAAGTTGCATAGCCCTATCAATCCCGTCATCAAGCCTTCAACGGATTATCTGCTTCAGCTGAGCCCACTATTCTACCACCATTTCCACCAAATCTTCCACATCATCGATATCTATGCACAAGAAGTGGAGCTTCTCTTCCACAAGCCGGGTAAAAAGTTGAATACGGACATTCTATTTCTCTGTTTGATGAGGAACCAGCTCATTTGGGTCAACGACTGGGACCTCAATTGCATTGCATCATGTTTTAAAAAAATCCTTACCGAAGTGTCGGAGCCTTTGTTGCCGGTTGACTGCATTGAATTACCCATGAAAGATGATTTTGATTACACTTTGCACATTTTCCTTAAACTCATGGAGCGAAGGCACAAAAATGAAGTGCTCTTCCAAATTCTCGAACTCTGCAATAAAATCGTCCTCGCCAAAAAAGTCACAAGACACACTCCCGTGTCGATTCTGAAAAGCCTCAGCCACTGCTTGACCCACGAACCTATCTCACATCATAGTCAACCCAGAGTTTCTGTTGCAGTGAGGTATTTGAAGAACGTCATTGTGCATTGGGACCGCATACAGCCACTTATTCTGAGCCAATTTAAGACTGTGCAGCAAGTCATTGATGGAAACGAATCGGTCGATGCATCCATTGATGAGCTGTACAGTATGTCCCATAGCATTTCCCTTGATGATGGGCTTTCTTCAGAAGAAGACCGCAGCCTGGATCTGGGAAATAATACCAACAACTTGTTGGATATGAATATATCCTCCTCAACTCTCCAAAGCAACTCTACCTTCATGGATTTTCCCAAAGCCAGTCCAGATAAAAGCACTTTGGAGAATCCCTTTGAGGATATTTTCAGTCTTCAAAATGGCCAAAGTCTCAAGAACAAAGAGCATAAAAGTCTCGAGGTCAAAGAGAATAAAAGCTCCAAGGTCCTTGAGAATGACCAACATAAAAACCCCAAAATACAGGACAATGATCAGCAGGAAAGCTCTATATCTCCTGAAGCGTCGGGTGTCAAAAAGCATGGCCGCTCCTCAAATATTCAAGCTCAGTTTCCTCCTCAAAAATACAAGTTCGAGAAGAAAGAACCACAAGAACCCACGCATAAACTCAAGGCTACAAAATCATCAGAAGAAAGGAAAACTTCAAGATTGCCAGTGATACGGGGTAGAAAGGTTGGGGAACTCACGCGAATATTTGAGGAAAGATCACAGGCCATCGAAATCTTGAAAACTATGTAGCTATAATTTACTTCTTCATCGATCACGAATAAATGTCAATAAAACGTCTGTTATTCCTAGTTATAATATACACTAATTTACAAGGATTGGCTATTCGCCAACCAATCTGCTGTCGATGTTGTCTATCGATAAGTCACCGGTTTCGTTGGAACGTGCCGCATTAGCAACCGCAGCAAAAGCAGCGGCGGCCGTGCTATCGCTTTGCTCATTGTCATGAAGGCCGTGCGCTTGCAGCTGATGTTGATAATGTTGTAGTTGTTGTTCATCCAAGTGAGGGTGATGGGAGAGGGAATGTGGGTGAGCAATTCCGTGATGGTGGTGGCTGTGATGAGCCTCAGCAGCCTGGAGCTGTCTCTGTAACTCAGCATCTTGTCTTTGGCGCTCAAGTTCATAGGACAAGACTTCATCGTGTTCGTCATCATCATCACCGTCCATGACTTCATGGTAGGATGCGGCGTTGCGACGTCTCTTGATGCCATTGGAGGCCAACCCTCCGGGCAAGAATTTGTTTTGCTTTTTCAACTTCCTCTTGTAGCCTCTGATCTCGTTGTAGATGTCCTCGCGTTTGATCAATACATCAGGAAATTGGTGCTTGATCTTGGCCTCGATGTGAGATGGTTTGGTGCCCACCTTGTAGAGATCCAAGATAATCAAATTGAGTTCATCTGAACGCTTGCGTAACATTGGGTGATTAGACAATGGATCCAATTGGGGGTGGTTGTGTTCATTGCACGTGGTACGCAAGGACCAGATCAGATTAGACTTGCGGTAGGATGCAGTCATGGAGAAAGGACATCGCAACTTCTTGGTCCTGGCATGGGAGTCAAGGACATAAGCAGTGCCCGATTCATTAAGTTCCCTTTCTGCCTCTTCCTCTTGTTGTTGCTGAATTGACTTGCCTTTTTTATGGCGGTAGCGTCCTCCAAGCTCACAGGTGTAGTATATGGCTTTTTTGTTGGAGTGAGCAATGACTATACCAAAGCCATTGTCACGAGCAAACTCAGAAATAAATTCATTAAGCTCGTCACGAGTATGAAACATCTGCTCCGGGAATGGGCGCGTGATTAAATTCCCTTCGTGTGTTATGGTGTTCTCATTCACGGGGTAGATTTTCAGCCGAGAATCTATTATGGGATCAGGAATTTGAATATTATACTCAGAGTCCTCAACGTCATGGAGGTGTTGCTGGTGATGATATAAAGCCTGGGCTTGAGCCTGGGCCTGTGCAGCTTGGGCGGCCTCAGCGGCTCTCTGTTCCTGCAGCTTCAGTAGATCGTGATCCTGGTCGAGATCTTTGTCTTCAATCTTCGTCCGACCAGGATCATCGAGACCATGACCGTTGACTTGATTTTTCACCGCCGTGAGCAACTGCTCGTCAATATTGGTGGTGAAGTCTTCTTCGTGGCTCATGTGCGTGGAATTTGGGTGCAAAATATCAGTGATCAAAAGGTCGTGTTGTGGTAGTAGTGTAAATGTGTAAAAATTTGGTTGTTTTTTTTTTCGGGGTGGTGGGAATGGTGGATGAAATCACGTGATCTTCCTTTTTCGAGCGATCGCGCTCTCCTGGGCAATGAGGAAAAGTAATCAAGGTTTTAACAATACCAAGTTGGGTGCTTAAATAATTTTATCAAAGTTCGGCATCTATTGTAAATAATTAGTTTTGTCGATTTTACTCGACATGATGAGTTGTCAATTTAAAATGTTTGTTTATGCTGATGGGTGGGGAAGGTTTTCTTGGGTCCTTGATCATGCTGCTTCACAACTCTCTGCGCAGTCAATTCGTCAAAGAGGCACCCACATCAAGCGCCTTGGCAGCCCAGTTAGGAATCACAAATGAAGCCTCATGCACCTTGGAATTATAGTATTTGAACAATGTGTCTTCGTCGTCCGACACGCGCAATGCCTTCAGCAAGTCCTTGGTTGTGTCTTGTGTTGCCACAATAAGTCCCAACTGCCCACTAGTGTATGAAGGCATGTAGCACTGGCAGTATGCCGTGTTGGCAAAGACTTGGCGGGTTTTCCCCATAAGCTCAGATAAGTAGCCAAGGTTCAACCAAATGTTCTCGCTGCTCTGCATCACCACCACACCATCTTCTTTTATTGCGTTTTTCAAAAGAGTGTAGTAATTAACCTGAAAGAAGTCCTCAGCTGGACCTTCCGGATCCGATGAGTCGGTAATAATCACATCGTATTTGAGCTCCTCCTTCTCATTTTTTAAGTTCTTCAAGTACTCAAACCCATCTTGGATGACGATATTGACATTGGGATGGTTGTGAAATTTGGCCATGTTAGGCAAAAACTCAATGCTCAAATCAATCACTTTGCGATCAATCTCCACCATGGTGATTTCCTCCACGCCATTTCCGATGTGCTTGACCAATTCACGCACCACACCACAGTCGCCTCCTCCAATCACCAATACCTTCGAAGGCTTGGGGTGGCTCATCACCGGAACATGTGTTATGAGCTCTTGGTACGCGAACTCATCCTTTTCCGTGCATTGGATGATGCCATTTAAAACAAGCACATTTCCGAAGGTGGTGGATTTGAATATGAGGATATCCTGGTACTGGGACTGGGAGTAGTGTAAGATCTGGCTCACCTCCAAGCCAAATGCCTGGCCCGGAAAGGCTTCTTCGCTAGTCTCATGAAACCAGTATTTATCATTGACTCTAAAAATAGAGTCATGTTTGAAGTCTGCAAGATTGTACATGGCTAGTGTATCAGAAAAGGCACAGAGCTGTGCGAAAAAATTCCGAAAAAAGGAGGGGCTTAACAAGGAATGGTTTACAATGTTAAGCTGGATGTGCTGGCAGAAAAATAGGCATATTTTGTAAGAATCTTGCAGAAAATGAAATAATATTATCTTGCCGGATTTTGAGGCCTCTCCAAAGGAGTTTTGCTGCATGTGGCGCCCTGCTTGGCACGCTGTTTTGGGTGTTTACATGCGCTCCTGTCATGCACAATCTAACCCAAACTTACCCCACATCCAGTGTCTCATCGAAGCCGTCTGAACATACATAGTGGGAACGCGTAATTCCCAAAATAACCCACTTTTATTTCCCATGAAGCATATCGTGTTTCCCGCCTTTAACACAAACTATAAGACTCGAAAGAGGGCCTTCAAGTGCTGCAGAAGATGCCGCAGTAAGCGCATTCGGTGTGTGATTCTGGATAATTACGAGCTGAAAGGCTGTGACAATTGTGAAACAACTGGTTGGACATGCGATTTACTTCCCTCTGGATGCGATCCAACGCCCTGCAAAAAAACACCTCAGTCCGAGCCAAAAAATTGTAAGCATGAGACGGCCCCAAAATCGATTCCTCATGCGAAGGCCTTTGAGCAGTTCCTCAAGCTGTCTTCCTCGGTTAAAAACGAGTTCAATGCCATGAACGGAGTGTTGAGTCACCAGTTCCCCACATTTAAACACTCCGTTTCTGACACTTTGCTGCTCCCGAGTGAAGAGTCGGAAAATACCGATACTGTCAAGAGTTCCGCCTTCAAAATTCCTGTTGTTGATCATAGCTTGCCTACGCTTACTCAGCTGAACTTGAGAACGTCGCAACTTGATTTTTCAAGCCTGGCAACACATAAAGCCAGGAGAATGTTGCCCGTGAGCTCGGAGAATTCTGTTTCTTCAACTAGTATAGACCCAGATTCCGCTGAGCTCTATATCAACTCTGTGAACTCCAAGTTTCTCAAGGCAAAATTCAACTTCAACACCTCGATCCAGAAAACCAGGATGTACACCCTTCTGGCACGGTCTGGAAGAAAATGTGATAACAGCCCAGAAAGCCACTATGAAGAGAAATCTCTAGATTTCTCCGATACAGTTCACTTTCGCTTTTTGCTAAGCATCCATGCGTTTACGCTAAGTACCCCGGGTTTCTGTATGATATCCGGCACAGACCTTGTTAGCCTTTTTGAAATCTTTTTTTATAAGGTGAACTCAATCTTTCCGATAGTCTTTGAAGAGGAGTTCTGGGAGCTCTACAAAAGAAATAGAATTCCTAGCGTCGTCACTTATGCAGTGGTCTTGAATGCGGCTCGGGACGAGCTCGCTGCCCCTATTCTAGCCCGTTCCTTTGTTAACAATGAAATAGTTTTCGAAACCAATTACTTTCGGTTTCTTAAAGAGTTGGAAATGAAGATCCGCCAAATTCTCATTTTTCTTCCTGAGTTGGGAGACACAGAAAAGTTGTCCCGGTTGGTGACTCTGCTTCTTCTCTCACTTACTTTCAAATTTAACAATTTTGGAAACGAACAGAGTTCCGAGGACATCGGCAACTGTACCAGTTATGCATACTCGTTACTCATACATCAGGAGTTCTTTCACAAGCAAATCGCCGAGGCAGGGGCGATCAAGAAATCGCTCTACTTGAAGAACTTGTGGTGGGTGATTTTCATTTTCGACCGTTTTAATGCTTTGATGAACGGAAAGGCTATGTATATAAAAAGGGTGGATTTCAACATCGAGCTCCCGAAGGAACTGCCCTATTTGAACCGGCTTGTCCATTTGGCTTACGCTCTTGACGATATGACATCACTCGTGTTCCGGCCGCAAAGGAAAAATGCTAAAGGCGATTTAGTGTCGCATAGCGATACTCTCCCTGGAGACCCGGAGTTCAATCCCACCAAATTTATTGAAGAAGAATTGGATATTTTGGCGGACATGAAGACCGTGACTGCAAGATTGCTAGAGTACAGACAATTCCAAGAGGGAAGTAACGGACACTTACCCAATTTTCCTGTTGAAAGATACAAAGATAGGATGGTCTACTTCTTGGAGAGAATTCTACGCAACCAGATGACTTTTGTCTTGAGGACCGGCCAGCTCAAATGCCTGCGAGAAAAGAACAGGATCGATGATATCAGCTTGCACCTATGTGAACGACTCTTCGAGATTTTGACACTCGTGGAAGACCGCCAAGGTCTTAAGCTCGTGATTTCCACGCCTATAATTCCGCTGATTCTCCTAGTGGCCTTTTCTGTGCCTATGGCTGCAAGGTCTGCGTACATGGGGCTCAAAGAAGAGCCCATATCGATTTCAGAGGAGCGGCTCAAGGACTTGATTAAACTAGGCAATGGGTATCTAGAAAAACTCAAACGGTACGCTCAACATTGGTGGTTTGTGCGAGAAGTGTTGAACCAGATTGGAGATCTCGACTTTGGCTTGGATTCCAGAGCTGACAAGGTTACGGTAAGCAAACACCCAGAGTCTAAAACTGTGCTTTCGGTGAACGAGATGGTGAGCGATGTGGACGAAGTGGAAACACAACTACCCGTACTTTTACCCATCACATCACCGGGATTCTACGAAGATGTCTTTGTCAAAGCCGAGGAGGACGATGAACAGAAAGGTCTTAATCCGGGCAGCCATGTACCGGAGAATAATGCGGGCGGACCTTCCAATTCTCACAATTCCCACGTCTTGGATGGGCCGGTTATGACGTTTGAAGGTATGGCTGTACGCGCCCTCAATGGAGATTTGGGTCACATCAATGGCAATTATTATGCACAAGACTTGGTTACTGAACAGGAACTGTTTACTCCGGAGGATGTGTACTTCGACGTGGCGCAGTTGGCGGAAATGGTGACCACGCAGACCCTTCTTTTTCCCAACATCTTGGATTACTACACCAACGAGCAAAACTTCCCTCAGTGAACCCATGCATTCGCTGGGGCCCGGGTTAAAGGCACCCGTTAACCTGTTACCTTTTTAAGTACACAAATCGTGCGTTGCAGCCGCGCCAGTCATCTTTTAGCTAAACAATAACCTTTTCGCACCAATTGTCACCGCAAGTAGTGTATGCACCGCCAAGTCATTGTCACCCCTTTGCGTGCGCTCACCATTCTACTAGTGCGACAAATGACAAAAATATCATCCGAAAAGACTTCAAATACCTCCAGTGGCGATATAGGACGATTTAAATATCCTTGTTGTTCATACTTTAAACGAATATTTCCCCTTAAAGCTTCTTTCCGCAAATCCAGATACAAATAAACCTTTGAACCACTTTCTCCGCCCAGAGCTATCCCGTTTCTTTTTCCTCGTCTGTCACCAACCCTTAAGGCTTATTGTCATTCATATCGAATATTACCTCCTCGTACAATTTCTCACCTCCGGATAAGATAAATTGACTTGAGTCTCTGCAGCCGTCATAATGAATGGGCTTTTCAATATTGAAAGTATGGACCAACGGTTAGTTCCAATAATATACGATGCTTTCTCGTTCCCCGCGCTCGGCTCGTTTCTTTGCATCATCAGCTTGATAATATCTTTTTTTCTATCCGATGTAACTTCTTTTAAGTCCAAGAAGGCAACCCGGGAGAATAGTCCAGAGGTTATTGCACCCTTGTTCCCGTCTATCATTCAGACCTCTGATGTCTTGGATGCATGTCTGTCTTTGGAGCTCGAGGATTTGGTGAGTTCTCCACAGCCTTGCTCTACAGGACTCACTACTCGTCTACTTCCATTCAAGAATGAAAAGGGTGAAATAGAGTGGGTTTTCACTGACGACAATCAGGCTGAAGCAAACTTGGATGCTTTTAAACTCAATCCCGAGGTTTCAAGAGTCGTTAAAAATGAAGAGAGATCCGAAATCCTATCGCCTGTCACTTCGAATTCTTCAAACAATGAATCTTTAAATGGAAACAAATCCCCATCCGTTCAGATGAGCACGCCTTCCTCGACATTTAGCGAGGAGCGTGCCAAAGAGGATGAAAACGGCGAAGGTTACGACGTTCACATGTGCCCTCACTGTGATGCCAAGTTCCGTTTGAGAGGGTACTTAACCCGTCACTTGAAGAAGCACTCCTCTGAAAAGGCTTACAAGTGTCCATTCCACAAATCTTCCATTTATAAGGATGAGAAGGACCATGTCCACCAGTGCCATCCCAATGGTGCCTTTTCTCGCCGTGACACTTACAAAACTCACTTGAAGACTCGGCACTTTAAATACCCCGACGGAACAAGTATAAGAGACCGTGCTCATTCCGAGGGGAAATGTTCCATGTGTGGAGACTGGTTTGAAAACGCCGAAATATGGAGTGAAATTCACATTGAAGGCCACGAATGTCGGTACCTTCCCAAAGGATTTAAAGGAAAATCCAGAATAAAAAACCGTTTGAAGAAGCAAATGCACCGCATGATGAAAATGCAAAAGAAGCAGGATAGGAAAGGTGCCTGTGGTGATTCTCTTACAGCTAGCTCTGTATCCCCTGCCTTGAGCACACCAAACTCCATGAACACACCTGCACTCAGTGCTTCGCTACATGAGGCCGATGACTCCCCCACGCTTCCGATCAGCCCGTCGACTGTTTCAAACATGCCAGTCTCGATTGGTGAACAGATACAGCGGTCTACGCTTGATTTCGGTCAGCATGAGCCATCTGGTCCCATGTTCAATGCACCGGGAGACAATGTTGCTCGAAGTTACAAGATGGAAGAGGACTACGGCGATGAATTCTGCCTCGATACAGAGCAAATGGGATTCACCGGTTTTTTCCAGAACAATTTTAACCCAGGCAATGGACATAACATGAGACCATTCCATGGCTATCCCAATGTCGCACAACCCTTTATGTCTCAGTACATACATTGATGTTAACTACATACATTAATGTTGGGCACAAAAACTTTTTGGGTGACACGAGAACGACGCTTGCGTCGACGGAATTATGATTATGAACATTTGGGAAGGATATTGATATACATGGGAATAAACCCGGCATGCAAATAGTAATATACTTATTTAAACGCTACCCGAAGATATCGTCAATGGCGTTTCTCGACTTCTTCTTCTTCTTCTTCTTCTTTTCTTTCTTTTCCTTATTCTCTTTTCTTTCCTTCTTCTCCTTTCGTTCCCTATGCTCTGTCTTATCGATTATTTCAGGTTCCATGTGCTCATGCAGTACATCTGGCAGATGAGTGCTTTTATCTAGGGCAATACTAACCTCGTATGTGATTTCCTCTCCCACATCGTCTTCTTCGTGTTTTGGAGCTTTTGCGGGTTTTGGAGCCTTAATCCTCTGCACATGCTCTATTTCTTCAAACATGTAATTCACCAGAGAATGCAAAGAACTGGTTATGGCAAGTAACCCAAGGCCCAAACTAATGAACTGCCCTAGAGCTATGATTCCATTAAAGGCGTAGTATGCATTGTGAAAAATACGTCCCCGTATCAAGAAACGGGTAATGACCAGTACCTCCTCACGGAGCCGGATCTTCTCTGCGGACTTCTTGCATGTCTCCAAGGTGAGAAGCTTATCTAGAAGCTTGCGGATCCACCGATGGAGGATATTAAAGTGTCTCCACCAAACCAGCACTCTATGCTGGTTGTGATTGCGGTGGTAGGTCAAATGGAGGAGGTAGTAATCTTGTTCGAGTTTTCGGATACGTTGGAACTCCAGCAACTGACTTAGCTCCATTGGGTGTGCAGACTGGGCTTGGAGCGATGAAGATTGTGATGAGATAGGTGCAGGAGAAAACAGCAGTTTGAAATAATGAATTGATTAAGAAATGGTCTCGCCAAAATGCACGCCTGATTTTATAGCAGGTGTAAAATGAATATGATGCTGTGCGTATTCACACTATCTATTTAGATCTAAGTGGAGAGGTGCGTGGTCATCGCGAAAAATGCATCATCGACCTACTCGTTACTATGGAAGACACCATTAATAAAGCACGTGCCCTCCTCCAGAACGCCAAGGAAGCAGAAGCATTGGCTATTTTGACGCCCGAGGTGGCCAAGAACCCCGAAAATGTGGCTCTTTTGCAAATCTTTGGTGAGAGTCTTCTTGAGGCAAACGACGTCGAAACAGCATACAATGTCTTGATAAAGGCCACGGAACTCGACCCAGAAGCCGCTTTGGGTGTGGAGAAGTTCTTGTACCTTGGTCAGATTATCGGTGGGCAAGATGGATGCACTTATTTGGATATTGCCATCCTGAAGTTGCAGGAGCAATTACAGAATGTCAACGACAACAAAGGGGAAACGGACCCTGTTTTGCAAGAGTTGGCCCGCCTATACCCAACGTCTGAGTTACTTGCACTCTATCTAATAAAAAAGCTCAACCAGGCCATTTTCGCCGAGATCGAGATCTGGATGACCGACTTGTGTATGGAGCCTGAGGCTGAAGCTCAGTGTGACAAGCTTATTTCTCACTCATTGGCTATTGATAACAATAACCCAGAGGCACACTCCTTATTAGCGCTGGTGAGAATCTCCCAGCAAAGACAGAAGGAAGCAGAGGAGGCATTGACTACATCATGGAAGTTGTTTTCCAGTAAAAAGCTTGATTTGGAACAACAGCAAAATAAAGAGGGAGACGAGTCGTCGTTTGAGTACGTCGAATTGGTACAGCCACTTTTAGGCCTTTCGAGATTTGCCATAGAGTTGGGCATGTACGATCTCGTGCCTGAAATTTGCTCTGCCATCTCAGATATCAACGACAATGCGTTGGACGGCTACTATATTGAGGCATTGTCGTATGTTCTTAAAGCCAAGCTTGTATACGCTGAGTCTAACTCAGTTGAAAGCGACCACAGGGAATTAGACCACAGTGTCTTGAAAGACTCTTCCGACGAGACTGTGGTGCAATGCATTCAAGATGCAAAATCCGCACTCACTCAGGGCTATCGAGTAATGAACAGTGCGGATGTAGAGGCTTCAGACCCTGAAGTGGTTGAACAAGTTTCCGATATGCTTGAAGCCTTTGGGGGTCCAATTATGAGCGAGTTGATGCCATCCAAACGAGATGACGAGGAACTTGAAGACGGCTGGGAAGATGAACTCGAGGACGAATAGCCTGTAGGGACCAATTAAGCTATTCTAAATAATGACACGCTATTAACTAATGTAGTTCTTGAAAACGCAGTTGAAAAACCACTCGTTCTCCACTAATTTGTTAAAATCCTCCAGGAACATGCCGTCTATGGTGTCTATAGATTTGTTGTCATTGACAATGTCATCACTATGATGAATGATGTTCCGAATGGACGCTGCCGACTCGGGCTCGTGTGTTAACATATTATTGTTGAAACAAGTTCCATCGACCACGCGATTGGAGCAATCAAATGTCCGTTTCTTCTTGTTCGCTTGACTTCCGAAAAACAGCTCGAGTAAGTAAACAAGCTCATCAACATACAACCAATGCATTCTGTACTTTTGGACTTCATCAAAATGCGCTTGGAGATCGAAGTGTGGCGTGAGGGAAAACTCAAGTGGGGACATTTTTGTCTTGGCTTGATGAGACAAAGAGCAGCCAAGAGCAAGTGTAAGAACAAACGGTACCAAGGGAATGTTCAACCTGAAGTCGTCATCTAGTTTCTTGAAATACCAGAGAATGTGGGAGGAAGCCTTAAGCATGAACGTTCTAGCCACGTCATTATTTATGTGAGGGTCCCGAAACTTGAGCTCTTGGGCTATGGCTATCGTAGTGTTATTGATGATGCGGGTCAAAAAGTGAATGATGTTGGAAACGTAAGTCGGCGAGCTTTTTTTGAAATTGTCCGGACTTAGAAATGGTGTATACACCTGAGAATTGTTTGCAATCTCATTGTCGCAAAACTCAAACTCACTTGTTTCAAGCTGGGTTAAATTGAAGCTCTTAGGCGGCTTGAGTCTAGCATTTGTGAACTCAGCTACTTTCAGGGGGTATCCAGGCTGGTAAACATAGATGCACATGCTCTCATGGAGTTGCATCACTTCAATCAACCGTAGGAGATTCATATGTTTGTAGGGAGGGTCTATGTTGAAATCTTCATTCTTGATGACCATTAGTCGATTGTTAATCGTTGCGTTAAACCGATCTAATAACCAGCAACACCAAAAAAGTTGGGAACAGAAACTTCTGTTTTCATCTGCGAGGCCACCATCATCAAGGATATCTTTGTTACTCGTTCGTATGTGTAAATGCATGGAAAGCGCTAGGGAAATGGCCTTGTCCACATCAGAAGAGCATTGTAGACCTCCAAACTTCCCAAATCCGCACGATAAGGAGAGTATTAAACACACGCTTAGTCTGACCACCTTTGTAATCTCAGGATATGGATCGAGTATCAACAAAGTTTGGCGAATCTTTGCCTCCACATCTTGCTGGAATGATTTTAAAGCTTTCATGTATTGCTCTTTCGAAAAGCTTTCAAATGGTGAGTTGATCAAGTCTAATTTGTACTGACTTCTCCAGAACACCCGCTTTAGGATAGGCTCAGCCAAATTATCCTTCAGCGCCAATAGAACCATAGCAAGAGACACTATAGTGGAGTGACTATTGGCCTCATAAAGTTCCCAAAATATCGTCTCATGCACAATCGGTATAATGTTGTTGATTTTGAAAAAGTAAATCTCGTATAATCTTTTCAACTCACGAAGCTCAAAATGGAACAAAGGACTAGAGATAGTGAAAGCATGTAACAGGCGCAAAAACTGAAGACTAGCACGCAGAGGAGGCTCTAAACTCCGTGAGCTTGATGGTAACATACAAAAGCCATTAATAGCGATAGTTGGTAATTTCCCATCTGGATGCTGCATAAGCGATCGGGTTGGGAAAAAAGCCTTGTCATCCCGCCAATGACTAAAGTCACGTCCAATGTTTGCGAACAGACCAGGCACGGAATAACCGAAAAGTCTCTTGAGCATATCAAAGCTAAAGGTCTCAGGCGATAGATCAAAGCTGTAGCCAGATAGATTTTCAGACTGGGCATCATATCCAATGCCATGTTCTGGAGTTTTCAGTTCCTTTGATGCTTCATCACGTGTCTGTGCTTCATCAACCAATGGATAGCCTGAAGTGTCTTTCATGTCAATACCCTCGCCTCGCTCTGCAAGTGGGGGGAACTGCAGCTGTGAAGGAACACGAGCGCTGTCAAAACTCTCAATATTGGAGGCAGGCGAATATAGTCCCGAAAAGGATACTGCACTCTCGTCGGGCCGATTTTCAGTAGGTTTCGTGATGAAACTGCATTCGTTCCCATAGCGTACACAGCGAACACAGCCTTTCAGCAGAGAGTCATGGCTGACTTCACACTTCTTCCTTTTGGTACGACACTGGAAACAACAACGAAAATTACGTTTCCGGGATTTAAAATTCGAGTTGAACGCCGGGAAAACATTCATTGCAGGGACAATTTTTCGTGGCTAAAGGTGAAACTCACCGCGCCTTAACGTCATGCATTGGGTGGGGTTATGCCATTAAACTCGCAGTACACCTGCACCCCACGTTCACGTGCCATCAGGCACCTGAGAGAAGTTCATTTTAAGATCCACATGCAAGTAAGTAGAGAGGCATATAAGTGGAGCTGTTAGGACCTGGTTTATGAGCAGATGATGATATGACATTTTTAACAGCCGAAGCGAAGGTCGCTGGGAGGATTTTTAAGCTGACTTGCATACTGGTATATAAACCAATCAAGATGCATGATCTACAAGATCGGCGTGACCTGCCTTATCAAAGAGATACTAAGAAAGATTAACCAGATTCTAAATCACCAAAATGAACTTACAGGAATCCAACAACGACCATAAGTTGAAGAAAATCGGTAGAAGCTAACGTTATCAATGCACCCACGCATGCAGGCGATAGGCTTAACGCGTAACAATGATTACCCCACTGTCACATGACCACTCACATGACGAATCTCATCATCGCATACCCTTTTGATTACCTATATCATACATAGCTCCTTATTCGACACCAAATACATAAAGTATCCAATCTTTTATATCATGACGACAAATCACAGGCCGCAGTTGGAGAGTAAACGAGGCCGAGACATTGCCATTAAAAACACCATTCAGCATGCGCGGTCTCAGCCTGGACAGACCAAGTTAAAGGTCCGTCTGGACATAACGGGCGCTCAAATCGGTGAAAGATCAGGGAAAAGGGCTTTGTCCGAGTTAAATGAGGAGAAGAAGAAACCCAAGTTGCTAGATTCGAGCAATCCTACAGCAAAGTCTGCTAAAGACGGACCACATATTGATTCTGCCAAGGTGGGGAGTGGGGAAGATGCCAGCTCGATTACAGAAAACGTCCCTAATGCCTCCGAAAAGGGCCATAATGCCTCCAGGAATGATTCGGGGAATGATTCAAATAACTCCAGTGCTTCTGAGTCAGAACTGGAGAGTGACGATGATACCGAGGCTCTATTGGCAGAACTCGCTAAAACCAGAGACGAAAACGAAGCTCATCGAGAAGCAATACCGGGAAAGTCAACGGACGCTGGGGCCAAGCGAAGCTGGAGAAGCAAGACTCTGTTTTCGCGGAAGACAGAGAATACGGACAAGTTCACTACGGATACAATGAAGTCAAAAGCGCACCAGAAATTTCTCTCAGATTTTATTCGTTAAATATTATCGTCGTCAAATAATAGCTACCAATTCTAGATTTCCATATTTGATCGATTTACAGCCATATCATATTTAGGTTAAGTCATCAGCCTGATTGAGCTGCGCATCTAAGTGAGCAATGTCTTCCTTTAAGCTTGCCTCCTCAACAGTCTTGACCAACTCCTTGGTGCATTTCGCTATGTCAAAGGAAATACCAGCAAGCCTCTGTTTGAAGTGTCTGTCGGCAAATTCGGAGTCATCCTTTTCGCTATTAGGCTTGCAGAGCGCATGCATGCGGTGGTTGCAGTCATCAAGACTCTTGACAACCCAACTTCCGTGTTCCTTCAACTGGTGGTTTCTGGTTTGATTCATGGAGGTGTTCGTGGCTTCTGTCATTTGCCGTATGACCTCAGAAATGGCTCCGGAGTTTTCTCTGAGCTCTCCTCTTGTTGCATCTGGCTTCTTGATCGCGGATAGCAAGTCCTGGATCGTAGAAATCACTTGCACAGTCTGGTGCTCCAAGTATAACAAAACTTGAGTCAAGGTATTGTCTGGATCATCAATATCGAACAAGTCAAAGTTGAAAGTGGCTGCTGCCATAGACTTTCTGTAGTCTTGTCTTTGTCTAACTTCGTCCTCATCCTCATCATAAGAATCTTCTTCTTCTTCTTCGTCTTCTTCGGACTCCACATCTGGTTCTGGTAATGGCTCTTGGTAGTTAACTTTCTTAACTTTGAACGAGTTCTTTTGTTGGGCAAACGAATTAATGCTCAGTTGAGAACCGGAGTTTGGAGTCAGGGCTGCTTTCAGGGCTGTTGATTCTGGGGTGTGGACCGATCTCAAGGCTGCTGATTCTGGTGTCTGAACCGATTTCTGAACTGCCGATTCTGTGAAACGGGCTGGTTTCTGGTCATCAGTTTCCAGTAGCCTTTCAAATGAAGAGCTTCCAGCAGATAAGTTGGATTCATCATTACTTGGGCTCACAGGTTTAACTGACGAGTTGTCTGCACTTAAACTTTTCTCGATAGTTGCTTCTTCTGCATCCTTTTTAGCACTGGAAATTATTTTAATTCCAGTAGACTTGACTTCTTCAGGCGATTCAGCTTTTTGTTCTGGAACCATTGGTTCAGTAGGCTCGCGAGTTTGAACCTTTCTGCTCAAAGGAGCAATCGCATCTTCTTCATGTTGCACTTGAGGAACATCATCTGTCTTCTTTGAAGCAAAATTCAAAGGCTCTTCTTCTCTATCAAGTGCATCTGGCTTCGTAACTTCTCGAAGCTTAATTTTTGGTGAATCTGCTTCAAGGTCACTTTCGTCTTCAATGTTGCTCACGACCTGTGCAACGAAATGTTTCTCCACTGGCTCTGCTGACTCACTTACCGAGGATGACTTTCCGTTGGCAAGGACTGGAAGGCTAGAAGGATCTGCTTCCTTGATAGATGAGGTATCTTTGAATTCCTGGGCATCTGGCGTATCAAAATCCTCTTTGATAGATTTGGATTTATCAGCTTCCTCCGTTGGTGCGGTTGTGTTATCACTGGTGAAGCGATCTTTTAAACTTTGAAATATGCTCTTGCTGCGAGCAGGAACACTCTCAGCTGTTTCTTTAGAAGCCCTAACAGCGCTTTCGCTAGTCTCTTGCATGTTGGAATGCGTACTGCTTGGAGACAGCGCATTGTCCTTCAGGGGAATTGCCTCCTTGTTGGTTGGTTGAGTCGATGCTGTGGGTCTTTCGAACAGCTTCATTTTGTCTAAAATGCTAAGCTTGGCTGATCTTGGCGGGGTTACAGGAGATGCTTCTATAATCTTTTCAGCCGATGCACTATTCAGAGTAACTGGCTTTTCGAGCTTTGGCTCCGCCTTTCCAAGCAAACCTTTGGGCTGTACCATAGAATCTTGTTGCGACGATAAAGTGTTATGCGTTGGCGTAATTGGACTCTTCATTTGAACATGATTCAGAGGGAGCAGATTTTGAAATTGGGGGTTTAAGCCGTCAGTTTTTTGGTCAGCAGGTTCCCTGTCAATGTTGATTGGCTCACTAACCTGTGGCTTTTTAGGTGTAATTCTCAATGGCTTGGCCATACTTGCAGAGTCATCGTCGTGGTCCATTCTACCCTTCAAAGGCAGGATACTTGTATCAGCTTTCAGGTCACCCTCTGTTTGCAACTTGAAAACGGAAAGCGTATCACACACTGAAAATGCAACTTCAGCAACGGCTCTTTCAACTATGATTTTGGGCATGATGTTTGAGTGAGTGGCGTAATATCTCGTGGCAGTCAATGCATGACTTGCTGCATCTCTGATAGTATCAGCATGTCTATTACCACCAACGGCACTATTATCTCCTTGTAGTGAGATTTTGTTTGCAGCTATGGCAATGGAGGAAATTTTCTCGAACAACAAATCGGAGTCAGGATGAGACGTCTCAAGCGCTAAAAAGAAGGATTCTGCGAGAGAGAAAAATCCTGCTGCCAATTTCAATGGAACAACACCATTGGGGCTCGAATATATCTTCAAATCTTTAGGAACACATTGGCTCGAATAAGATTGTAGGATTTGGTCGGTTTTAAGAGACTCAAACTTCTTCTGCCACTGAGACACCTCGTTTCTTAACTGCTCCTCCTTTCGGGACTCTGGGCGCAGGAAGTTGCTCATAGGAACTTGATCGAGTCTGTCGTGTAACTTCCTAAGCTCCGCATTTGAATCGAGAGAGATTGATCTATTGTGTTCGCCGATATTCAAAGCGGCAGGCACTTCTTGGGCCACCAGAGAGCCACTTCTTTCGCGGGTCCCTGAATTCGATGGAGATGAGATCTCGCGGGATCCGACGCTTAATCTTTTCCTTTCGGTCTTCAAAGATTGGATTTCCAACCTCAATGAGGCGTTGGTAGATTTTAAGTCCTCGAGTTCTTTCTTAATGCTTTGATTTTGAGCGGCATCTGAGGCAAAGCGATCGTTCTCGTCCCTCATCAGATCATACCTGGTCTGCAAATCTGCGTGCTGGGTCGACAAAGCGTTATGCTTCTCTAATAAGGAGTTATAGTCTGTAAAAAGAGAATTATGAGCACTCTGAGCATCTTCGTAATCCCTCCTGACCTGGTCATGAGAGTTAGTCAAAACCGCCACCTTCTTCAATAAATCACCATTGTCTACCTGCGGTTCGGCAAATTTTGATTCGGCATTGGTGGCAGAAGAAGCAGCACGTGAAGGACTCAAGGTGTTCGATAAAGACAACCTCCGAGGGACTTCGCTCTCGTTAGTGTCGGCCTCATCAGCATGATCTGACTCCTCGTCACTTGACCACATCATATTGGCCTTTGCAGGCACTACAGTAGTAGGTTGAATACCTATAGCCTGCTTCTGGACCACATCCTTTTTGTCCGGAACCAAGAGGTCGTCTGATAGGGCAGTGCTGTTAGCAACGTTGTTTGCATCTAGAGTTTGCTGGGAACGCATTGACGTATTGAAGTGGTCATTCAGAAGCTTCTTGTGAGACGATGCTACTGAAGAATCCTCGAAGGATTCATCATTCGAGGCCCGGGACTTCAGTTGAATCTGGCTGTTTCTGGAGCTAGTCAGCTCCTGAGTGGATGCAGCATGACTAGGGTGACGCTCAGGGACATTATTCTTGGGCTTGTCAGTATAAGGCTTGTGTAAATCACGTCTCTCGATCTCATAGCTTATATCCGACACAAGATCCTTAAATCTGGATTGGGGAAGCGACGCCAACTTTTGTCTGGCCTGGTTTCTCTTTGGATGGAAGGTCAGGCGGGGAAGAAGAAAGTCCGGTTCAGACCTGCTCTCGTCAATCCGACGCTTCAATTCGTCGAACACATCTGTACTGAGCTCACAGAATTGGGCGCTGGACAACTTGAGGAGCTTCTCGCGGGCCCTTGCGGCTCTGGAGGAATTTGACTTGGTTCTACCCGATGAATCATCCGAGATGTCAAGGAACTGCTTGAGCACTTTGAAGTGAAGCAGTAAATCGGAATCGGACATCGACCTTGACTAGTGTGGAACGCAGAATTTGGGGAATGTAAACGGGGTTGTTTGTGATTTGTGAGATCGAGGGTGGTTGTGTATTGGCAAAAATGGAGGCAGCGCGACTTGTTGAACGCGAGGAACCAGTACATCTCCAAATGGACTGCATGTTTATGTGACTGCATTGAAGTTGAGCAGATGATATATCTTTCACCTTTGTTATGCAGGGGACACCAAAGGATCTATGGATGCTATGGCATAATTTTTTCAAAGTGGACTCCAAAAAAAAAAAAAAAAACTTGTCTGGGCCTTGTCCTAGCTCGTTGAAAAGTGTCCCAAGTGCTATAGAAAGAATTTCTAAGAAGCGACAAAGCCATGTTTTTGCGAGATGATCGAATCACNGTGCTATAGAAAGAATTTCTAAGAAGCGACAAAGCCATGTTTTTGCGAGATGATCGAATCACCTCAATTGAGCACCGGATACGAGAATTTTCTTGGGTTGACTTTGACTAGGGCTCACTAGGATTTACTAGGATACATTAGGAATCACTACGATTTTCCAGTCTTAATTTATATACTGGCAAACATGCAAGTTATAGAGATGACAACTGAGGCTCCACACTTGCAAGGGTTATTGGAGACCAATGATATATTCGTGTTTATGCGAGAGTATATGCTCAAGTTTATGCTTACACACAACACGACTTACTCCGAGGTGAGCCCGATGTAAACGCGATTGCAGAGGCGCGGGAATTATTTTATGCGTGCTAAACGCGGCCTGGTGATTGTTCAGATCTTGCATGTAAAGGATGCATCTTGGTGGGTCCAGCCTACACTCCTGGATGGACATTTTGCGGTTCCACATGTCGATCGAGGGGGGGATGCATTGGGTGCTTCCCATTGGGTAAAGCACAAATGGGCACCAATTTTCGAGACATTGTTGTGTTCCAATCTGGAAGCTGTTGGAAGCATTTTGAGACACGCCGGGTTGGGAGCCCGCGACACATTATCTCAATTCTGACGTGCCATTTCAAACCGTTTTATATGCAACACATTCATCTTTAAAAGCATTTTTTTTTTTTTCAAACACAATTCCTAGACCTCTTTTCGGTGTTCAATGATGTAGGCTTTTCATGTACGTAGGTAACCTTCTCAATATCACGTAAACCAGTGCAATTTGCTTTATAAAGATCCAGGTTGACTAGGGGTAGTTTTTCATTTGTGAATATCCAGAGGGATTCTAGTGTGTTAAAGATTAATGGGATGTGGTGGCTTATTTTAAAGTAGCTCAGTGGTTCAGAAGTTTATATAAAGTTTTTGATCATGCTTCTATGCACTCCCTCTACATTCTCTTCAATATTGCCCATGGAATGTCCACCTTCAGTATATCTACAATAAACAAATTCATAAAAAAGTGATTTTATTAATGCTTCGATCTTTATCGGTGCATGTTATTATATGCGTCTGAGCAATATTCTTTTTATCGATATTTGTTCATCGATACTTGTTCTTGGACTCATTTCTTTAATTAGAATACCCTTTTGAGCGATTGTTTGGCTGGCCTTGGAATTCCTCTTTAGCTCAAGCTCAATCCGCAGAAATCAAAGGTGTCCGCTCCTCGATGATCTCAACACTGCCATCAGAAGCCAAATCAGTCATATCTTCGCGCGAGGACACGGTTTGGCCCTTCACTGGAGCATAGCCAATCTCCTCGATTTTGTGAAGCATGTTTTCACTGACCTTCTCGGCAAATTCAGTCACATCTTCATTGGTCTCGAGGTCCGTGGTGGACATGGGCTCCAACACCTCGATGACGATCTCTCCCTGGTTGAAGATCTTGTCTCTGGAGTTGAAAAGAGTGCTGTAGTTTGATACAGCCACAGGAATAACGGGGATCCCCGCCTGCTTGGCCAAGTGGAAAGCACCCTTCTTGAAAGGAAGCAACTCTAGCTTCTTCGAGGCGGATCTGGTGCCTTCAGGGAACATGAAGATGGACCTCTGCTTTTCCTTCAATTGGGACAAGCCGGTCTCCAAGACTTTTCTGGCCTTTTCGCCCCGGGCCCTGTCCAAGAAAAAGGTGCCGGAAGCAATCATAAACCATCCCAAGAAAGGGAAATACTTCAAGACTTTCTTGGCCGTGACGGTGTACCCAGGCTGGAACACTCTGCCCAAGATCAAAATGTCCAAAGCAGACTGGTGGTTCGACACCACCACCGAAGCCAGGTTCGTTTGCAAGTAGTGTTCGTTTTTGATGGTGACCTTGATCCCCAAGAGCTTGGAGAAGAGGTAGTGGAACACCCTGGCCACGGTGTACTGAGAGTACTGCTCCTTGCGGGCGATGCGCAAGACTATGCTGGCAACAACGCCATACAACGCACACACAATGATCAATGAGCCGAAGACCGTCGATTTGAAGTAAAACTTGATTTTGCCGAGAATGCCCATGGTGTGGTGAGATGCGTGAGATGCTTGAGTGCGTGGGTGCAGAAGTTGGAGACAAGAGGCTGTCGCGTGACTCGCACCGAGACTGGTTTTCCCCATCCATTATCTCTCAAATCAGTCTTATCATTACACCAGATCAAGACAATTCATTATGGTGATGACTTTTTTAAAAATAGTTTATAATGATTTTCTTGGATTCTTTACTAATAGTAAAATCATTTATAATGTCATCAATAATGTCATTTATGGTACGGAATGTATTGTACTAAATTGTACTAAATTGTACTAAATTGTACTAATATTATGCTCGTTGAGGGACTATTCACAGTTTGGGCCGGGTGAGCATTGGTCTTGTTAAATAATAACGAGAATGACTCCACTTGAGAAAAACTAAAAAGTCGGGTTAAAAATAAATTATCCAACGAAAATGTCCAGTTCGAATTTTCTTTGAAATCTCATCATACTTTAAACTATAATGTAATTTTTTCTAGTATAGTGTTTGGTGTGGTGATTGGTGTAGTGTATTCTTATTCTTGTAGTGTATTCTCGTAGTGTATTTAGTCGATGGTATGGTACCCCAGGAGAGTGCGCGATGTCAAATGAGCTGATTCGCATACATACTCTTGACACGGCAGCATGGAAACCAGAAAAGGGCTCTTGATCAAATTCGGTGCTTTCACCGCCACGGCCATTGGCCTTGTGGTTGTGGGCCGTCAGCACATTGCTTCTATAAAGGATGCGAGACACATGGAGGAAAATGCCAAGGTGGGGCATGATGATGATTTTCTTGAGCCCTCCATAAGACGGGGCTTTCCTTCCCAAAACCAAAGCCTCAATTACGAAGGCTCCGAAAGGGAGTCCAAGTACGTCGGTTCGGGCGTTGCTTACTCCACGAGAACTAAAGGTGACCGTTTGAGTATATGGAACATATGGAAGTCCAAAGGTCAGAGCAAAGACGAGTGATCTGCCACACGGAGGTTTTTATGTAGTATGGACCACTCCATAACAATCCTGCTGCATTGAAATTAATATTGTTAAATAATAGAAATGAAGGGAAGCCGCTGCCAGCCTATGAAGCAGTGATGTCTTCGAATGCTAATTGGTACAAGTAGTTTGACTTGAAGAAATTATTGAGACACCATCCGCATAGAAAATTGTCCTGTAGCTCCTGGAGAATCATCACGATGTTTGACTTGATCTGATGGTCCTCATTGAACAAATTAATGAATAGTAGTTCGATCCCCTTGTTCTTATCAAATATCGTCAAGTTGCCTCCATGAGACGATGAGCTCTGTAGACTGGTCAGTGTGTTGGGAGGAATGAGGTATGTCACCAACATGAACGTTTCTAAGGATTTCCCGCTGATCAAATACTTGAGCACATTGAACCAGATTTCTCTTTCGTTGACTTTTGAAATCCCGTTCGAAGACACCGAGATGCTGTTGAGCTTTTGTAAATGGTGTTGTAAGTCCACCATCAAATTGAGCTCGTTGGAGAGCTTGGGGAGCAAAAGACTGTACCCGAATCTACCGGCGTACAACAAGTCCTGGAACTTGGACGATATGGCTTGGTAGCACGACACTTCAAGCAACTTGGTCGTGTCGCTGTGCCAGTAGTAGCCCACACCATCCATTAGTAGCGTTGATTTTTTCTTGTCGGGCAACCCGGAATTGAAATTCTTGGAGGAAAGAAGAATTCGAATCACCTCGTTGATATGTCTTCGTATGATAAGCTGTAAAGTGGTCAAGTCGTCATTGTAGTTGAAAAGCGATAATTGTAAGTTGGAAAGGAAGCGAGCGTCTTCTCCGGCAATGGAATTTTTAAAATATTCCGGCTCTTGGATCTGAGATGAGATGTGGAACTCATTGGAATCTAGGTCGTATAAAAGATCCCACAATTTGTCGTTGGACTTGAAGAAAGGATTGATTGTGCCTGCAATGTATGACGAGCACTCCATGAGAAGGTCCACTTTAGACACATCTATCATGGGGAACACGTTGTACTTTGTGAGAACGCCCGTCAAGATTCCGCCTCCGGTGAAGAGTTTCAACGCAAGAAGAATGTGGTCGATGATGTGGCCAGCAGAACTCTCGTAGCTCATGAAGATGATTCTTTTCCCCGTGAGCATGGCATTAATCAAGACCACAATTGGCGGCGTGGCAGCTCCGTATATTGTAAGTTCATTATTATGATAGGTAGAGGCCACGGTGGCATCCAATAAGTTGAGCAAATTAGGCTTGAAGTTCATATCCGTGGGGTTTAAGTAGTCTCCTATGGTGTCAGGCAATAACATAATGGGCACCTTAACGGGAATGTTCATTTTGTTGAAGGTAACAATGGAATTGAAACTCAAATCTTTCCGGATAAATAAGTCTGGGTTCAGCTTTTTGATGCCCAAGAGCTTACTCCGGAAGGTCTCATCCAAGTAGATCTTATCGTTCAAAGGTAAATCCAAAATGGACGTGAGAAGAAGCTTCTTGACGTTGCTTTGCTTCACCTGACTCACTTCAAAGTTCTTGCTGTTGATACCCTGGTAGAGCTCCTCAAGGTACTGGAGATTGTCGCTCTCGAAGCACTTGTCAAGACATATCATGAGAAGGGGCTTGAAGTGTTTGAAATACACCAATTTGGTGACTATACTTAGGGCTTTGATCACAGAGCCTCTCTTGACATTGCTGTCAGAGACGTTGTTCACAAGCGTGTAGCAAAAGTAAGGGTCCGGGCTGCTGGTCTGAGGATTGAACTTATACTCGAACTCGTGGGTCCGCTCGTTCTTATGAAGAAGGAAAAGTGTATAGTCTTCCTCTCGCTTGTGAATTTGGTCGGGAATCATGAGCTCCGTTAAAAACGGCAAGTTGCAGAGCCCCGGAAGTTCATTGGGATATTGATGGAGGAGAGATGGACCTTTATCCACATGGAATTCACTGGTGATGATGTATTCAATGTTGGCCATTTTGGGGATTGCGTGCACACAGCGTCTTTTTCTTTACAGACTGGTGTATGGGATGCGTCGGCAATTATGGAAGGGATTGATAGCGGTCAAATAGTGGGCCTGAAGTCGTCTTAACTTAGTCTACTTCATTGTCCTCGCGTAGCCTCGCGCATCCACGCTAATCGCGCCATAAGAAGAGGTCGCGGCAACTTTAGCAATATATTAGGCGCAAAATGTCCGCATTGGGCAAGTCGAGTTATAGACTGGGAACCGCCTGTGGTTTTAAGAGGGGGTAATTGACTAATGGCTGTGCGGTTCGGGTGGGTATATTTGCTTGAAAGTAGGAGCTTCACAAGACAATGTTCTGCATATAGCCGCCTCTGTCCGCCGTCGTTACCTTTTACACGGAAACGGCCCACTCGCTTATTCTTTCAGCCAGCCGTCTGCTCACCTTACATGCACGCGCGAGCCAAAAAAAGAAAACGGACAAGTGACTGCTAACTTCAGACCATGTCCCAGATAGTACTTCGAACCGCCAGTTTCGTATTTATTCATTGGTAAGCTATTCATGTGTTTTTTCTGATTGTGGTAATAGGTGAACATATTTCGGCATTAATTAAAGTCTACGGCGTTCAAATACTTTTCAGTCTTCGGTGTGGCACTTGAGTATGCTCTACATCAATGTAACAGGCTAGTATGTCTCACCAGTACTCGACTTCTACGTCAATAACACATGATAATATAATACATCAATTGAACACATGGCATGTTCTAAATAATACATCAATTGCTATTTCACAGATTAGTTCTGGAAGTACTCAGACATCTCTTGGTCCAACTGCTCTGCAGTCTTCTTCTCGGGCTTCTTGGCCTTGGGTTTGGCGGCGGCCTTCTTCTTGTTCTGGAGTTGCTTCTTCTTCTCCTGAAGCTTCTCCTTGAGTTTCTTCTTTGGGTCCTGCTTTGGTGCCGCTGCGTTAGCAGTGATTCTGGCGGCCAATGGCTTCTTGGATGGATCGATGACCAATTCCATCCTCAACTTCAGCGATCCTCCGTCGATTGGTGCGTTGTTGTACTTCTCAACGGCCTTCACAGAGCTTTTGTTGGACTTGAAGATGATGGTAGCAGTACCTCTGAAGTTACCCTTTTCGTTGTAACTCATCAACACGCTCTGCACTCCACCAATTTGAGATTGGAAAAAGTCCTAAATAGTTAGTTTTGGTCCATGGTTATTTGGATCCATGATTTGGATCCATCGTTATTTGGGTCCATGATTATTTGGGTCCATGATTATTTGGGTCCATGATGGTTTGAGTCCACGGATGTTTTGGGTCCACGGATGGTTTGGGCCGTGGGGTATACTGCACATCTTGCTGCTGGAACTGTAAATCATTCAATCTTTGACTAGGTAACATGGTCATCAAAGCAGTCTAGGTTATGGTCTGCACCATTCACTGGCAATATCTTGAGACAGGACATATTCTTGGCAGAAAGTCGGAGAAACATTTGACCGCATTTCACTTCCAAAAATCGTTCCATCACCAAGATTTGTTTGTCTCCATCACATTCTGGTGACAGTCTGTCGACTTACCAGACTCTGTTACCTCACCAGACTCTGTTCATCTCAGAGATTATACCAACTCAATTCTAGCACTATCCAGCCAAAGAAAGATCCCAATATCCCCGTCCTTTCGCCGACCCCTCAGCCCGTCCTGCAGGCTCCACCCTCCCCCATCTAATACGAAAATTTTATAAACTTAAAGTTCCTGGAGGAAACTGACATACCTTAATGTTTTCTTGTTTCAAGTCCCTTGGCAAGCCATGAGCAACAACCTTGGTAGCATAAGTCAAGTCGACTGCAGCAGCAGCAGCTCTTGGTGCTGGTGTTTCCTTCTTGAAGGACACAGCAGGCTTCTTCTGCGCTTTACCCACGCCTTTGCCCACCTGCTTCTTTTTGTTGGTGACCCGCTTGGCCTTTCTTGTAGAGGAGATAATATCGTCCAAAGATTTGTCTAAAGCAGCAGACATTGTAGGAGTATTTGAAGATGGATGTGGAAAGCCGACAAAGACTTTTTGGGCGGCGGGTTTTTTTCGAAGTTGGCTGGTGGTTCCTTGCGCGCGGATGGTCACGTGCAGCATTAAGCCCACACGCGTTCAGGTCCGTCACCAAGAGTCAACCCCATCCATAGCTTTTAAAAATGCCAGAGAGGCAAGAGAAAATCGAAGAGATTCTTCGGCTTCAACAGGAGCTGAATAATTTGATGCGTAACGCACGTGACCAGGCTTCTGTGGCCGCAAAATTGGCACATGAAAACCAGTACCTTCAGGACTACATTGGGTCTGTGATGAAGAGTGATTTGAAATAGACATTTACAAATTAGGGTGAAGTCTAGTGAGTCATAAAATGGTTGAAATTATTGGCGCTTGTGGGTTGATACAAGGCCGGGTATTATGTAGGTATCATGGGTATCGATGGTCGAGATCGCCCATCGTTCCAAAATACTACTAAAATCGATGAATAGCATTAATAATGATGTAGACAAAAAAATGAGAGCTAGGGCTCAGCTCCATCTTCATCTGCCGAGCAACGCAAATCATGGTGCCCGTCTAATCTGAATGTTCCTGCTTCACCCGGGACAGCTCTCCGTCGGAATTGTCTTGAAGTCCCGGACACAAGGTGGCTTCAATGTGGCTCTTGAGCCAGTTGCTGTTATTGTCGAAATACTCGAAGCAGCCAGTACATCTCCCTCCCAGCATGTTTCTTTGGCTGGACTTGGTACGTGGAGGATAGACAAAGTGGAGTGCTTTCATATGCGTGGTGTAAGTATCTTTCCTGGAGAAGCCTCCGTTGGGATGGCACTTGTTGGCCATTTCGCTGCCAATGGAACCGCTGTTGTCGATATTATTGTGGAAGAAAGGACACACAAAGGCCTTAGAGTTGGTATGTTTCTTCATGTGCCTTGTAAGATATGACTTGACTTTGAATGAGGCGTTGCAGTCTTTGCAAGCAAACCTGCCTTTATTGTCCAGCTCCTGGTCGATTCTCATTTCATTTGGGGCTGGGTTCAGGTCTGCACAGTCACTCAAAAACATCTGAGGTTCGGTTTTGAAACGTTTTGATGAAGTAGTGTCTTCTTGCAAGCCCGCATGGTTTTCAAAGGTGGACTGCGAAGACTTTCTCTTTCTTGTTTCTGTAGCTTGCATTAAAGGAAATTCAGTTTGCATAGAGGGACCCGGGAAAAGCAAGTCATCCAAAGGTGTGTCAAAAGAGCCAAGAGATGATCCGTAGGACAGACTTTCGTCGAAAGATTGGGGCGTAAAGTCGGTGAAGGTAGGGTTGGCATTAATTCCAAAAACATTGATAGCAAAGTGGGACTGGTGGCTCGAACCAATGTCTCTTTGAACAAAGTTGTTAAAATACTGTGGTTTGTTGAAAAACTGAACCTGGTTGGCCGAGTGAAAGTGCATTTCTTCCTCTTCCTTATAGAATGACTGCGAGGAGTGGTGGGAGGAGCCCGAGTGATCTGTGTTGTCGTAGGATGGAATAAACTGTACATGGCCTAAAGGGGCTCCATATCCGCCCATGCCGATTTGAATGTGGCCCTCGGGGTTACTCTTTGAGTCACCTTTGGAGAGTGGAAATTGATTGTAATACTGGAAGTCTGGGTTTTCGTAGGAGTCGAAAACCTCGACCTGGCCGTTTTCGGCATTCAAAGAAAGATCGAAGTCATCTGCAGCGCAGGCCCTGGCAAAGCCACGGTAAGTGTTGGTGAAAGCCACAAGTTTCTCCCTGCTGATAGCGGGAAAAAGCGGGTTCTTCTTGATGGCAGTAGCATGGGGGTCCAAGCCCCAGATCGAGCTGAAGAAGGACGCCACGGAAAACTTCATGCGAAGCAAGTTTATAGCGATACCATTGCCGAAATTAAATTTGTTCTCGGTAGAGCTCAAGCCAATGAGAGGTAAGATGGGCATCTTGGCATGTATGGTAAGAAGCGAGATTTAACTAGACACCAAAATTTCAAACAACCTAGGTCAAGACGGAGTCAAGTAATGTCATAGAAGTGGGGGACAGGGGGGATGTGGGGATGTCGGTAGAGCGATGGAGGGGAAAAGTAGGGTCGGCGAGTGCGGTTTAAGCGGGTTAGAGAGTTAAAAAAGTCTGCCCTCGGGATCTCGCGCGAGACAAAAAAAAAAGAATTTCTCTCTATGGCGAGCTCGTGACTGATTTGTTCTGCTCACCCCTCTGCGCACGCCTGCATTCCCCTTGGGCCTGTATGTGATATAAATACCTGATCCCCAAACTACAGCGAAGAATAGTCCATCTTTATATTTTTATATACAACGTGTCAACCCCCACCACCAAGGGGCTGCCACAAAAAGCCCTGTCTTTGTGACTTTGTTTTGTGACCGCCACCGTCTTTGGCCGAATCAGTGCAGCAAGCGAATGTCCTTAGTAATGTGGACCCAATTCCGCACCTTGATAAGCAGCCACGACGGAGCAACAAGCTTATCGCACCACACAATTGCGCATTCGATTTGGAAAAACGCAAAAACTGCCACCTCCTTTCACGTGCGCTGGCCGCGTCATCTCTAGCCGTATTTTCGGGCCAAATTGATAAGAACATATCTTTTTTCCTTGATTGGCTGTTACTGCCCTTGTATATGTCACCAGCCAAATCTGGCGATCTCGTTCTCTTATACTTACCTAATAATTATACTGAGATGCTGTGGTTCATGAATTTACCATGGACCAATGAAAAAGTGGTTTTTAAATCTGACCTCTTATTGAACCCTTCAAATCTGGTCTCTAATCTGATCCCTTAAAAATGATTTTTAAATCTGATCTTAATCTGATTTTAATCTGACCTCTAAATCTGATTTCTTAATTTCTGATTTCTTAATTTCTGATTTCTCAAACTACGACTTACTCTTTGAATCTCACTTCAGTATGCCGTCTCTCATTATGTTTCATCCAAGAATCCCTTATACTTCATTCATCGTGTATTCATCGTATTTTCATCGTTTTTGACTCAATAAGTATAATGTCTTTCCTCATGGTTCCCTTTCCTCTCTTCGCTTACAAACAATCAAGTCCAGGACCTGACGCTCATTGTTGACAGACCTTCTGGTTGCCTTGACAACACGCCACATATATTTTTTTTTTCAATGAAAATAATCGGAGCTTTTTCTCCATCAATTCATTGATCATCAATTCATTGATCATCAATTCATTGATGCCTGATTTCACGCTGCAATGCCTGGCTTTTCATGGGACGCTTCGTGCCATTGATTGATGATGCAACCCGGACTTATTTTTGTCCGCTTCCAAATGCCTTGGCACTGCGCCTTTCCACATCGTACCATGCAATCACCACATCGAAATGACTTCTATCTTGATCTCAAAGAATCGAATCTGTCCTTATTTCCGTACCTAGTAATCCATGACCTTCGTGAACCACGAAAAGAATTTCAGGAAAAAAATCCCCATCTAAATCCGCATCCAATCCCTAAACCCCATTACTTCATTAATTGATTACTTCATAGTCTATTATTCTTCATACTCTTTTCTTCATGACTCTTTTCTTCATACTCTTTTCTTCATACTCTTTACTTCATACTCTTTTCTTCATACTCTTTATTTCATGACTCTTAACTTCATGACTCTTTATTCCCAGACTCTTTATTCCCAGACTCTTTATTCCCAGACTCTTTATTCCCAGACTATTTATTCTCTTCACCTTTGAACGTCCTGCTCTACTTCTCGTCTAACGTTTCTCGTGCGCTTCCATGTACTTCCTGAGAGCTACGTTCGGCCAAAGTGCAAGGTGCAAGGTGCAAAGTGCAAAGTGCTAAGTGCGCTGTTATGAGAAAACCTTCACACCAGACGTTTGTTTCACCAAGAGGTGTTTTTTTTCCAATGTTCAGTCTCATGATGATGGAGTTTTCTACATTTCGCTTTCGAACACTTTTCATCGTGAAAAATACAACTGGTCATAAATTAAAAAAAAAAAAAAAAAAAAAAAA